>OY744515.1:239450668-239458168 GCA_963556195.1 Sepiola atlantica | reverse complement strand
TCGTGAGAACAGACACGGCTCTTACAATTTGATCATGACGCTTAAAAAGAGAGACACTCAGTTTCAAAATTTTAAGTGGAAGATTTAGAAATTAGAGAGAAATTAGAGAGTGCTTGAACAGAGACCGTGGTGAGAGAAATATATAACTGACAGACAAATGCGTGACTTGTTCATTTACTTATGAATTAAAACTAGTTTAGTGAATTCAACCATCACATTTTCAAGCAAAACATAATCAGTCAGTATCTGTATGCATAAGTTGGTGTTATTAAAGTAGTAAACATACATATCCATTTATCTTACAATAGCTAATATTCGGCTGCAGACTGGTTATCATTAGACAGAGAAGCAATTTTAGTTTTTTCCTCTTCAATTTCGATGTTGTAGACATCGTGATGGAGAGGGGAACTTCTGTGTAATGTTAACGGTGGGATTTTTAAATGTCCTATTATAAAATGAGGGTTACGCGAGTCGCGCGGGGAAATAAATATTAACTATTTAAAATAAATGAAGAAATATTAAAAAAATAGTATACGTGCGTTCTTTCTGGCATTCAAACTTACAAATGTATATATATATATATATATATATATATATATATGTATATATATGTGTGTGTGGGTGTGTGTGTATGTGTGCATATCTCCCATGAATAGTATAGAATCGGGATAAAATATATATTTAAACTGTTAATTGTATTCATATTACAGGTTCATGACATAACATTCAAAGAAATGTCGACTTAATTGTCAACCAATACTATTTCGTAACGGTTGACTTACTTAACATCATGTGTGTTCTCAATATATCATTTGTAACTTGTACTATGTAATGCCCGTAAGACATGCCGTTGTTAGCTTTTGGTCGCTTCACACGATATTTGCACATATAGTTTGTTTGTATTCGTGTTTTAAAATAATGACATCAGCTGATTTATTTTTCTTGTCTGTAATAACGAGATCATGAGCCGACTTAGGCGTTCTTGTCTATACGAAAAAATATTCTACGCGTGACAGTCTGATCCAATTTACATGTGGCATGCCACTACCACGTTTTTGAACGACTCTGTTATGCCCGCTTAGCATTTATAATTGAAAAGAGTGGCATTTTTCAGGCGTTGTCAGGAAATATTGTCATTAGGATAAACACAAAAAAATCGCATATGTTTAAAATAGAGAGTCTGACTAGAGACTAATTGTGTAATGCAGTAAATGAGAAAGAAACACGGATTGCTATAGAGTAAATCGCATGTGTTACGAAGAAACCTCCTTCGATTGCGAACAATTCCTACATATATGACTCCTCAGGTAATAAATACACCCAGCCTGTCCTTAAGAAACATCTTCACCACTGCGAACATGAAATTATCGAGATATATTTCATCATCAACATCATAAAAATAACAAACTTTTTCATATCTATGTAAATCTTATATGAATTTTGATTGTACGTTTTTTTTTTGAACGAATTATATTATTTACTTTCATATGCCGACTTTGAGAGCCGATTTACAAATAATGAACGCCCGAGTTTTCTGAAATGTTCGAAGGATTCCCAATACTTATTGTTTCAGACGTCTTTATTATGATAATGATGTCATCATCTGCTTGAGTATCATGCAACTATCCTTGAATAAAATGGCATGATATGAATATATTAACTATGTAATAAAGTTAATGCAATGTCCAGCCCAGGAAGTATTTCAACGGTATTACTTCTAGTATTATTTTAATGTATGGTACCCACTGGAATTAACCATGTCCGCATGTCTATGAAACACGATAAATGATGTATGTGCAGGCTATAGAAAATCAATTTAATAGTATAGCTGAATAGAAACCAAATAATTTTGTATGAATAAGATTTTGTCAAAACTAGAAAATTAGTAGCTAAATTCTTATGCATCGTACAGGGGGACACACTGGTAAAATAGAGAGGTTCTTAGCAAGGAGTCACTCCACAGTGCCCAGTCCCTCCCAGCTGACGTGAGCTAGTTGGCCCATACACATTATTTAGAAGATTATATAAATGATTGGATAATGTGTATAAGTAATTCGGATATGATTGGCCTCTGAATCCGATCAGCTATTTTAAATGCAAATTAAATATCGCTGCACATTTTTCAATTAATTTTAAAAAATAGTATTGTTATGTGTATTATTAGTACAACATACAGCTAAGTCTTGAATTCGACATCGCTCTAATAAAACACTCCTTCTGTTTTAGATCGCCAAACTTCGTTACATACACATCTAATTCTTTTCAAATATTATTTCATGGCTTCCCATTTTTTTTCACACGTTGAGTCTTCATTAAAACATGTCAGCTTATTTCCTACAACTTGATTTTTAATTAAAAAAATTGGTTTATTTGGTATGACTATAAATGTGTTACACATAGTTGAATTCACACAACATGTAAACTGACAAAAGGCGGTGATCAGCACCACGCACGAACCGTACTATATAACATTTCCTTATATCACGGGTTATCAGCAAGACTTTGGAAATTAGATACCACTTTTTGGGAGCTGGGTCCATCCAGGTTACTTGTTATTTCGTTTTTTTTTTGCCAAAAGAGAGTGTTCCCCACCTTACTATATAGCTTAGTACACATCTACAACACAGCCAGACTGGTACTTTTATGAAGCCACAGACAGTGCTTGCCCAGCACAGTCTAAACTTTTCATTGTTTCCCTATCAGTGCATTAAAGTCATTAACATGACATGTATATCTGCACGATAAACATCTCATTAAATTTGTTAAATGAATAAATAGAACGCTATTATTGTCTATATTCATTGAAATTAATAATCGGGGCATAAAACACACATCAAGGTCAATTCAATACACGTTAATAAAATGCGTATTGTATATGCAGAACACCCGCAGCTACATCATACGGTCACTATAAACACAATGGTGTAAGTATATCCAAATTATGGGTCGAAGAGAAAACTAAACTTAAGCTTCGTTCGTAAAGTGTTCAGGCCTGCCCCTACAATATAAAGTACATCAACGTTAAACTTCAGTAAATTCTCTCTCACCTGGTTTCCGATGATTAAACAATATCTCTATTGTAACGACTATATTATTTTGCACTTGTGTAAGCCGATGTTAACTACAGAGTTCAGTTGATTCGATATCTATCAATGTTCGAACATTTCAACTATCAATATTCATAAATCAAAACATTTCCTCAGTGATAGTATGGCGACCAGAGCAACGCTGAAATTATGTGTGAACCCCGTATCTAGCAGACAACTACAACACAAGTTCTAGAGCCCTTATTGGCATTTTCTCGCGCCTTTCTTAATGATTCAGCTAGAAATTAAAATAGTGTAGAATATGTGTGAATAGTGTAGCAAGTAATTCCTTTGCATAAATGTTTGAGTGACGAAAGATCGTGCACACGATAAATCCAACTCACAACACGCAATGCACATTTGTTAAAATAGACGTACTAGTAAACATTCATGTATACCTATGAAACCTACGGCTTTTATGGAAGATTGTCTTTCATGGCAAAAGTCATAAATAACAGTTAATGATTATCCCCCCCCCCCTGGAATTAGCCGACGCCATAGACAGTAATTCAAACAGTTCCCTAGTTCTGCGCATTCATTTACTTTTTTTACTTTTAAATGGTATAGGGAATATTGGTTCCTTCTTTTTGTTTCGTTTAATGTCAGTTTTAAATGGATATCTAATCTTCAATGTATCTGGAAAATACATAAACACTTACATGAAGTACAAACTTAATGTCGGCACTTTTTTACGCAACTCGTAGAAATACTTTGTATTGTACCCAGGCGTGATGCACCCGTAATTTTTTTCAGACGTTCAAGCTAAAATGAAGAAAATCTCATGAATAACTTGCGCTTATTCAGTAATCTAGCCAAACTTGTCGCTTAAACCAGGTAGTGTAAAACTGGAGAGGGTGGTGTGTGTCGTACAGGCACATAACACTGGACTGTATTTGTACACCCACATGTATTGAAAATATAAAATCTACAGTAGATGTAATCTCAGCAGGCTGTAATTCTCCCTCCCTTCCCCGACTCTGTCATTTAGTGTTTTTTGTTCTAAGAGTTTTGTTTGTTTGGGTCGTGTCTGTTTTTAGTGTGAACCATATCTGAAAATAACATCATGATTATTTTATTTGATCTACTTGTTGCCATCTAATGTATAATGGTGTTGCAGGGAAATGGTATACTTTTGACTGAAGTTATTTGTCTTATCAAAACCTTAGAGTAACTCCCCAAAAAACCATCTCATCAGCAGGTTCGAAATGCCTGCTCTGCTCTATTTAAATCTGCTAATTAGGTCATGCATTAGTTAACGTGAAGGTTCTTAATGCCACATTAGGTCGAACTGCCGCGGCTTTGCATAATTGAACGCTATACAAAGATAATCTGCTGATGCATTATCTCCGTGTTTTGGTTCTCAACACTTGTACTAACCCTTTTCAAAATGTTATCCACTCCCTATATAATATGTCTCCAAACAAAAGATGAGTTGTAACCCGGTTTCCTTACTTCAACCGTTTTTATATACTACCTGTTCTTAATTTTCACACATTTTGAGCCTGCGTTCAAACTTTTCAAGGTTTCAAATCCACTTAAAGGAAGACAACATTATAATCAATGATTAACCAAATTACATACTAAGATTATTTGTTTATATCTAAACAGATAAGATAACTATACAAAGGAACGCATCGAAGAGGATTCATCAAAAAACATTTCTGATTCTCACGCTTATGAGTTTGAGCAAATTTTGCAATGGGGTAAAGCTTATATGATATGTCACCAAACAAACCTGTTCTATATTTTCACACATTTTGAGCCTGCGTTCAAACTTTTCAAGGTTTCAAATCCACTAAAAAGAAGACTAAATTGTCATCAATGATTAACCAAATTACATACTAAGATTATTTTTTTACATCTAAAGAGATAAGATAACTATACAAAGGAACGCATCGAAGAGGATTTATAAAAAAACATTTCTGATTCTAACGCTTATGAGTTTGAGCAAATTTTGCAATGGGGTAAAGCTTGGTTGTTACCTTTAATACATATACAACCAACTTTTTTTCTAACACCTGCACCGTTAGAATCCCCACTGTTCTTTGTTTCAATTGAATAGCATTATTCTTTTTTAATAAGCTTTTATAAATGACAGTAAAACCAGAACTGAAGTAGAAGACTTATTTAAGATATGTTACTAAGGTCGCTATGAACATATTTCGATTATTTTACAACTCAAAAACGTATGCAAACACTAAATGTATCGAAGCAATATCCCTCCTAAGATGGAGTACTGTTTCCACATATACATACGTGTCGATCGAAACACTTTTTTCTGTCTTTACAGAGTAAAAACTCTGATTCGAAATCTATTGGAGCTATTAGTTCTTCTTCCTTATATAGTATTTCTCCCTTCGGCTATTGTATCGAGGACAAATAGAATGATCGGGTTGATGGTTAGGAATATTATTCCGAGGGAGACAGTTGTTGTGTTAAGGATATAAAAAGCTCTAATAAGACCTCATATGGAATACTGCACCCAGGCCTTGTCTCCAGCGACTGGACATGGACATTGAAATGTGATATTAAAACTGGGAGGCGTACAAAGAAGGGTGGAACATAAAATAAGTACAGATAATGAGTGCAGTTACAGTGAGAGATTGGAAAAATTAGGATTGACTACTTTGCTGGAGAGAAAAATGAGAGGTGATATGATTGATACTTTCAGGATAATTAATGACATTTCTAACTATGGTGGGCACTCTTTTTGTGTTTCTCGTAGATCTAAAAGTTTATTGTGAAGACAATTTTCAAAAACTAGTTCTGTTAATCAGTTCATTTTGTTTTGCTGACCGAGTAATATTTTTTGGAATAAGTTGCCAAATCGGATTAAAGCCAGACACAACGTCGATCAGTTTAAGATGGGGTTGGATACATCCAGAGAAAGTGGTACGAAAGAGAAATTGAGGAGGCACTGTTGGGTGTTGTCAAATTACATATATTACAGAAATTGATCTGGATATCAATACTGTACCAATAGTTCAATTGTTTTAACAGTTAGATTGAGAAGATAGTTAAAGGGGGGATGGCCAAGGAAGCATAACAAAAAAATAATAATAATAGTAATAATAATGTTAATAATAATAATACTAGTAATAATAATATTGATAATAATGCATGCTATCAGTTGCTTATGTCTGTCATCAAATCCTTCATTCAAACCAATTTCTAAAATAATAATAATATATATATATATATATATATATATATATATATATATGTGTGTGTGTGTGTGTGTGTGTGTGTGTGCGTGTGTGTTGTTTTTTGTTATTGTTTTTAGCGATAATTGTACTACTGGTAATATTTGCTGTCAATGGCAATATATATATATATATATATATATATATATATATATTAAAAATGAAAAAGTAAAAAACAAGACATAATTTTTATATATTCATCAACGTTTCGTCTTTTTTGTAAGACTTCCTCAGGTTGATGATTTAACGAAAAATGTCATACAAGTACATTTAAATTTGCGGTTGACAATGTACTCTCAAACCATCAACACATCCTGAATGAAACAACATTTTACTTTACCCACTCTTTTGACCATTTATATCACACTGTTACCCCCCTATTTTCAAGTCATCTACATTTCTTGAAATCTTTTTCTAAAACTATGATATCACCTACATGCCAAACACACAAAGTTTCCCCCTCTGCCCTCTTTCGCCAGCCTAAAAAAGCCATAGCACACCTCACTACGAAAAACATCTCAGCTCCTTTTCATCTCTCCCCCTCTAAGTCAAGTCAAATTATATTCAACCCAATTAATCTATATATATATATATATATATATATATATATATATATATATATATATATATATATAAGTTGCGTATGTATATTATTAACATACTATTTTCTTATAGTAATCTAATAATGGATCCCATGATTACTTATCTATTGCACTAGTATATATGCATATTAATCAAGGAACATACATGTTAAATACACATTTAAATCAAGTTGAGCAACCGTCGGTATCGCTATCTAAGTTTTAGCTTGGATAGTACGGGATATTCAGTAGATATGTTACTTTATTTGCTAAGGGGAGAACATGTCTGATGTTTGTTAATAATAGACGCATTGAAGATGCTTAGTGTACATTTTAGATGAATGTTTACCAAATACAACTAATTTGACGGAGCTGTTAATTCCTCTATAACGACTTCTCATAGAAACCTAAACGTGATGCATGCACCAATGATGCTGTGCTGATTAAAACGCATTAACACCAGTTTTTATAGTATATGGGTTTAAAAAATATCAACTTTATTTGGTCAGATGTTGGAACGGCGAACCCCTATAAATTATAATGTCGTAACTGCTAGGTTGTCTTGGTTAGAGACGGAGTTGAATGCTGATGTGGCGCGTATGACATTTTCCCGGCCGTCCCCTCTCCACG
>OY744515.1:239398168-239445668 GCA_963556195.1 Sepiola atlantica | reverse complement strand
ATGGATTCAATTTTAAAAAAATAGAAACATGGTTATTGAAAACAATATTTTGTATTGATAGTTTATTTTTTAGTATATATATATTATTTCTCAAAATGTCTTCGGCAGAACTAGGATCTTTTGGCCTCGATGTATGTCTATTGCGAAACGGAAGGGTTCGACCATTGAACTAATAATAGCAAAGTCTCTTGTCATTCGACAGGTTAGAACGATTTTTTCCCAAAAGTGTTAAAACAGTCCCGACCATTACAAATTGTTATTTAAAATGTAAACTAGATTTTTGAAAACGCTATTCTGTAGTAAGATTTGATTTATAGTATATATACGATTTCTTAAGAATATTTTATCCACAACTAGGATTATTTGCACCAACATAAGTATAATTTCCGAGCGTAGGAACCATCTCTAAAAATAGAAACAACAATAAGAATAAAATGATAGTTTCCCGTGAGGAAAAATCGAGCCCAGCTACAAAGAAATCTTTTAAGATAGAAATCAGTTCTTGAAAACAGTGTTGTTTATTAGTTTCTTGTTTTTTAATATATGTATTTTTTTGTTTTGGTTTTCTGTTGAACTCGGGGTATCTGGCCCGTTGAGCGTACACGCAGAATGGGGATTGGTTCAACCATAGGCATATCATCGGGGATTCCATCTTTAAACAGAATACAATGATAGTATCCCCTAAATATTATAGACAGACCCAGCCGTTAGAGAAATATGTTAAAAACTGTTTAAAATAGAAACTAGATGTTTGTAAACAATATTTGCTAGTAATACTTTATTTTCAGTATATAAATGATTATCTCAAAATGATTTCTGCGGGATAAGGATTATTCACTTCTACCCATGTGTACTCCGATAAATAACAAGATATCTCTCGACATTAAATTAATTAAAGAATATTTCCTCGGAATGTAAAAATACGTCCCAGCCGTTGGAAAATTATTTTATAAAGAGTAATTTTAAAATAGAAACTACATTTTTAGAGACTGTATTATGGATAAATATTTTATATCTAGTATTTATGGAATTTTCTTAAAGAGGGTTTCTGCAAGATTATCGATATATGCCTCGTTGTGAGTCAGCCCTAGAAAAAAAGGTTCGCACGACCTCATCCATGACCACCCTACCAGTGGCTGGGAACGTTAAATTGTGGATTGTGGTTTGACACTTTTATTTTTGTTTGGGTGGGGGGGGGCCTACATCGTTAATCCACCTGATGAGGAGGTTTATTCTCGCACATTGTTCCTGTATTTTTGGACTGCATTGGGACTAATTCTTTATTGGTTTGCATAGTAGCAACCATAATGCAAAAACTTTATGAGCCACTGTTTATTGAGTTTTGTTCTCTTTTCCTTTTTTTCTTCTGTTTTCTTCTTAATGACCTCAATTAGGGTCACACCACATTGGGTATTGTCAGTTGTCGAAATTCTTGTTCCAAGTACATAATCCCCCTGATGATCTACCAAGCACAGACCTGCTTCGTAGAGAACCACGTGTAGGGAAAAACATCTTTAATTTTGATAAATCCGATATATAAATAAATAAAGTTTGAAAGGAATAAAGCATTTTGTGGTGATGAATGATTTCGTGAACGAAATGTTTTTGTTAACGTTCAAACACACACCGTCACACACATACACACACATATATATATATATATATATATATATATATATATATATATATATATATATATATAACATATATATATATATATATATATATATATATATATATATATATAAACTATTTCTTACTTTTTATCAATATTATTTTATATTAAAATGAGTATAACAAAGTAACAAATTCCGAAAACCATTTTTTTGTTTTACTTTTAAATGAATATTGCTTGACATTAAAGATATAAACAAGCAATCGTCCAGCTGAATAGGCATTCTTACGGGACATGTAAGAATTCGCACGTGAATAATATTGCATCAATATGTTCATTCAGAACGTTTAAAAGTTGCTCCGACGAATAACAATAATTAACTCACAAAACTTTCTTAGGGAGTGCCTACTGAGCTGGAACATTTCGTGTTATACTTTTAAGGTAATTAATTGTTTATTTCAAACAAATAAACATATCGTTTTGAACTTTCTACAATTTTCATAATATATGTGTATACTTTGCTGTAATTTTTAGAAATCTTATATATATATATATATATATATATATATATATATATATATATATATATATATATATATATATCTATTAGTATTTCATGTATCCACATACAATTTTATAAAGAGATATACTTTGTTATGTATACATTTTCAGTTTTTACTTCAACAGTGCTCGATAAAGGTAAGTAGAGCTAAGCTATGGAAATATATTCATTGCAATTAAGCTACACACAGGCTCCCGCGATTCATCTCCGGGGTAATCTTCAGGCTAAAATTCCTTTTTAGCCTGACGAGTCCCTCACGAGGATGAGACACGTGAGCTTCTGTGTAGCTTCAATGTCATGAATATATTTTCATAGCTTACTATATATATATATATATATATATATATATATATATATATATATATATACGTACATATAAATATTTATATTTAATACACATATTTATGTATATGTGTATATATATATATATATTTTATATATATATATATATACATATATATATATATATATATATATATATATATATATATATAGTACTATGAAAATATATCTACAGAAAATAAGCTATATAGTAATGTTCGTGATTGATTCTCGTCAGACATCATATTGATATATGCGTGGAGAAATTGTTTGAGATTTCTTTTAAATCTAGGAAGTATTAACTCTGTGCAACTTATAAATCTGATGCGTTGGTGTAATTATTAGTTAAGATAGTATCTTCATCGATCAATAGTCACACTTTTCTTAAACAAATGTCTTACTGCACTTTGTTCGAGGGGTGTTTTGGCGCTCCCTATATGTATATAGTTGAGAGATGAGTGTATTAAGTATAATGGGAAAGGAAAGATGTGGGTAATCCGACGTAATGGGAAATGAAAAATAAAAAAAAATGAAAAAAATGAAAAAATTACAACCATCCACATTGTTCCTGCTCACCCCCATCTCCACTTGTTTCACTCAGAAGCATCAACATTCATTTCATTCCACGCGACTGACATTACCAAGCGCGGATGTAGTCCTACTGCTTCCAGTAGTAGCTACTACGTCTTCCCATCAACCCATCATGTCAACCCAATATGTTCACGTACTTGCATGACATTTTTCTTTATATTATCATCCTGAAGAAGTCTTACAAATAAAGACGAAACGTTGATGAACACATACAAAACATCCTTTTTGGTTTTTTCCTTTTTCATTTCCCATTAAGTATTATGTATTCTTAGTACATGTGTGTGTGTATGTTAGTTTTACAGTGGTAGTTAACGTGGTTAATATGATGTGGTTTACAATATACAAAGATAGTAATTAAATAGATGACATCGTTTCTCTGCGTTAATTAGCACGCAATTCGTGTTGACTTAATCAGTTTTTTGCACGAAGGGCTCAACATCCTTTCATATACAGCGTATGTTATTTCTGAAGCGTCACTGATATTGTACTGACCACGCTTAGTAGCATTTAACATCGGTTATTTCAGCAGGACTTGTGTGCTAACGTTATAATACCGTGCATCATTTAAAGAATTTCGTTAAATGTGTGTTTTCTTCCAAGCAGCCCGACTATATAATATATTATCGGAAATTAATTTCTATAGTTAGATTATTATATGCATGGCTTTTTTTTCTGCAGCTTGTCATTCTAAGTTTTTAATACAACAGAAAATTATGCGTTAAAGTATGAAAGTTATCGGTGCATATTTGGTACCTTTAAAATCTCTTTTAATCTGTAACCGAAACGATAATAAAAAAAAATCAAACGATTGCAAATAATTAATTAGAAAAGTTATGGGGTGTCTAAGTATAATCATATCCGCCTAAATGAAGGTATTCTATAATAATACACCCAGTTCATTAATGTATATCTCTCTTATATATATATATATATATATATATATATATATATATATATATATATATATATATATTAAATTCCCGAAACAGTTTTTAATGGTAAACTACTGATGATCCCTTTAAATAGTGTTAGAAACAAACTAATATAATAACTGTAAAAAATAAATTAACTTACATGAGTGATTTTCCACTGAAAGACTTGGGACTAAACATTTTTTTTTAATATAGTTTTAATGGTTGAGAAACTTCCGAGAATATATATATATATATATATATATATATATATATATATATATATCGACGTGTATGTATTTATATAATTATAAAGTTACCCTTAGCAAACAATATGTCTAGGATTTCCTTTATTTTACTACTTTTCATTTGATATAGTGTTTTAAACTATCTAATGTAAATAAGATAACTAACTAATAAATATATTGATGTATTACTTCTCCTATTGAGTAAAGATTAATGTTACTTTCAAATACAAGCAGTGCATTTTATATCATCTCATATATTCTTCAATTCACAGTATAAAACATAGCCGACTTTTCCCGCTTGGAATATCGATTCGTGCAACAAAGTGCTAAGCGGTATTCGGGAAACTTTGGCAAGGAAGAAAATAGATTGCATTTACCGAGTCATTCACAAACCGTAAGTGCCAACTATATATCCATTTTATGCCTGCTCTGTAATAAAATGGGCCCCAAGGAACAAAGACATAATGTTGGAGGGTGGGTAAACGCAATGTATACACTCTAAATGGTGAATAATTGCTGATTGTTAAAGACGGGAAAAGATCGCCGACTGTAATGTGTCTATTGAACTTCGTATTTAGCGTACAATAATTTGAGAGGTCCGTACTAATAGGATGGTAGTGTAAACTACTTATGGGAGGGGAAATATAAGTGAACCGTTGTTTAATAGTACTTATTTTACATCAGCTTTATCTTATTTGAAAGTAATCTTTCGGATTATCTTGCTTTTATAATTCAATTGATTTGATTGAACTAGCTATTAATCAAATGTATGTTTCGTACATAAAACTTCATAACAAAGTTAAAGCATCTTCAGAAAATCTGGAATTACTTGAGTATTAACGGGTTGTGAAAGGAATCGTTTTTAAGAATACTTATTTTGAAAATAGTGTAAAGTTTGATATTAAGAATAAATGGTTATTTAAAAGAGTACGATCTACTGAAACTGAAGTAAGTGATTTAAATTGTGCTCACATTTAAGTTTAGAAATATACATTCTTAAATGTAATAGGAACATTTAATGTTTCATATTGATTGTTTATATATATACTAATTGAAATTGTATACTGAATGAAGTAATTATTTTTGTTAGAGTTATGCGCGCGATATGTGTTGATATGTATGCATTTGTATGGTGGGTACTCTCTCAGAGTCTAGTTGAACATTCTAACTTAGTATCATATTCTCCATTATACCAATAATTAAATCCTGGGATATTTTTAGCGCATTGATATATCTTTAGAAATAAGTGGCTGATCAATTTTTTAATACGATCGCATTTGAGAAAAAATGAATGGTTATCAGATGTGATCCAGCAAACAGTACCTTTTCTAAAAAAAGTGATACATCAATCATGCAATGTAGGATAGTAAACACTATTCTATATTTTGTTACAAATGACAGTCTATATGAATAACAGAAGTGTAGAGTCGAGTAGCGCAGTATTAATTCTACCCTTATTTTTTTAATTTTAAACTAATACGCATGAAGTAGTATTTCACTCGTTAGACTTCATTACTCTTAATTCTTAAGGAATAATTTATATTGTCGTAAATATTCATGGGTAATCCGAAATAATTAATAACTAACTATAGGCGGTTATATATGGTGGGAGATGGCGGGGCTTATCGTATGCGTTTTATATTCCAGAAAATATTAAAGTATTCTTTTAATGCCACACTGTATATTTATTTACTCCTCTGCAGGAGTTAGGTACAAGGCCAGTTGTATCTTACTCCCACAAGTAAGATGTGACCACAGCTTGGGTCGAGTAAGTGGGGTTTGAAAAGCCAGCGCCCGAGAAAGTGAGCACTCTGGACATTAAAAATTGCCTGGGCAGCCCCGTCGGCATTCCCCGGTAGGGGCGCCTCAGGCAGTAAGCAATAAACTTACTCTTCTCCAAAGAGGGGAGGCGAAGCCTGGGAGGGTGGACCTCCTTGAACTGCACAGGACAAAGCCACAGACAGGTGGAAGCAAGCCCCGAAGGACAAGACGACACCCGTCTATAGGGTGCAGTATCCATCGGAACAGATACTACACTTACTTCCTAGCGTGCCAGCTAAGTATAGCAAAATATATTGAGTATTAAACTTTAGAATGTCGCATGATTAATGTTACATCTAAAGAATCTCGGTTGTTTCTTCATCATATCGACGCAACATTACATCAGTAAGTAAGAATGAATATTTTGTTTTCAAAAATTAAATAACTTAAATGAATAATAGTAAGCATCAGTAAACGAGTATGATTAATTTCACGGCTAGTGTTGTGGGTTATACCACGAATTAATTAGTGCTCACCGTGGAGGCTCCACAAGTGTATTTACCTAAATACTGTATAATATATCTGAACGAGATGATAGGAAGTATTTTATGATAATAATTAAGCCAGCAAGAACATGTGGAGTACACAGTAAAGATTTAACGATATAATAGAATGGCAATGTCATATAGAAAACGCTTGTAATATTGAAAATGGTTGCTGTAAAATATCCGTACCTTACCAGATGTTGCAATGCCAATAATTAAAAGTATCAATTTATATCATATATAAAAAAGCCACATTGTAATCTGCCATCGGTCAACTAAATAATATTACGAGACAAATGTAAGTTACTCATTGACATAAGTGTATATGATGTTTTAGAATTTAGTAATATTGTGTTAATAAGAAACCTATTAAAGATTAGAGATTCAAAATGGATGTACAATGTCAAAACAAAAGATAACCGATAATCTAACACTAATATAAGGCTATCGATATTATTTAGTATATTTTAAAACTGTAGTCAAGTGAACAACTAGTATATTGTTAATATTAAACATATAAATCTGTTAAAATACAATTTATTAGTTGAAATACACACTCCTGCAGTGGTCAAACTGTTTTCGAATACATTTTAGCAAAATGCATACAACATTATTCATGAATAATGACTCTGACATTTGAACCCACCTTTTTTTATTTTGCATCACCTTCGTTATTCAATTTGTTGTGAGAGGGCTAGATAGAAACATATCTCATAAGATATATGCATTTGTGAAAACCTGAATTGAATGCTCTATCATGAAAAATAGTAAGTTGATTTATATCCTGAATATTTGAGTCAAACATATCAAGAAATATGTTTTAGATACGTGAATGTCATACAAAAAACAGCTCTATTTTACCAAACGAAATCACCGCTTAAGTTCCTTTATATGGTCAGACCATAACTGTAATGATGTAAACCTGTTCGCGTCTCCTTTTTATCAGTGTTTTTCCAAAGCGTCGAACAAGGTGTAATCGCATGAAAATAATTTATTTTCTGCAGGTCTCTTCACGGGATAAATTAACAAACTCACATTTATCAAGTTCTAATAGCAGAATAAGGACACATTTCTTACACGACTCGATTTATCTGGCAGTTTTTATCTCTTTCAATATGAAAAACTATTTCCCTGGAAATATAAATGGCAATACTCTACATTTCAGCAATATATTTAGACAACATTACGCTGAAAATAAAAGACGACTTGCTATTCACTTAAACTATTTAAAAGTCATAATTTACATATTAGTATAAATCTTAAACAAAATATGCGAATTATTCGTGAAAAGTTTTGATTAACAGATTTCTAGAGCAAATCGCACAGAACCTCGACTGTGAAATATTCAGTATTCTGAAAGTATCCCAGAATTTAAAACTCAAAATACTACGTATTTAGGTCTTGATTTTTTAAAAATGTTATCTTGTTGATGTAAGTAATATATAAACAATTTAAGTACGTTGGTATACGTTACTTCAAATATAATATAGCATCGAATCAGGGGATCTAGCGACAAAAAGCAATTCCGGAGAGTAAACATATAGTAAGAAGTCGTTTATACCCAAACATGTTATTGCAAATGACACAGTAATACACATATTACAGTGAATAACAGTGTTATTAAAAATATGCTATTAAAATACATAATCTACATACTATAAATTGATACAACACACATGATTTCATCAGATTATCCCAAACATATTATAGTTCTCTAAAATATACTGTAATTTATATCGTGCATGTCACATTTACGTTATAAATTCATTTCCAGAAGAGTGAACCGATCATTATATACATGTTCATACATGCGGGTGTTGATTACTATATCACAATCTAGTTCTGAATATGTTAATTGCTCAACACACAGATTGACTGGACGCATTTTCTTCATCCTTTTTTTCGTAGTAGTAAATCATCTGCAAATCGAACACGTGCTTCAATCTATTCTACGCTGAATGGAGCCGATATATCCTGCAGGAATTCATGCATTACAAGATCCAAGCTGATTTTTTTAGTATATCAAAAGAAAGTGAAATAAGGCTGGAGCGAACAGCAGCCGAAACATTCTGCATTTGCCATCAAAAGCCGTTATAAAACTCTTATTTATGTAGATAATATGAAACTCTGCCAAATACTAAAAGTAGGCACATTATCAATACACATTAATCTTTGCCAATCATGGGAATATTTGGGCACCCGATCCGAATGTTGACTCATCAAAGCAGCTCGTCAGTGGGGCCCATTGTCCTCTTTTGGCAGTGGTCAGTTTTGCAGTTTAATTATTATCATCCTTCCAATACGGTGCCCAACTGATACTATATAATAATGCATATTGTATCGACATATTATTTTGGGGGATTGGCATTCAATGGATAAGAAAAACGGATTTTCCTAAGACACGCCACAAATTGTGGGTAGTAAGTGATTACAATTGTACGTTTAACTGGAACAATATATAAATAAGTTGGGCATATGTATATAATCATGTATAAGACTTAAGCGTGATTTATCGAATGATTGATACATCTGAACGTAAAAAGCATTTGCTGATTCTAAAATAAGATGAGTCTTATCAATTAACGCGTTTTCGGATTGCAATTCTATTTACACCTAAATGGTTACAGCCAGACAACGTTGCTATTTAACACTTCAAATTGTAACACACTCAACGATTGAAGAGGTTGCACTATTTGACGTAGCATTGCTATTTAATACTTAATTGTGACCAACCGACATACACAGTTTATCATATAAATAAATATATATAATTTTCCGTTGATACTGGGTAGGAATTTCCTATGACATACACATCTTCTCTAAATAATACTTGAAGCTAAGATATATAAACATAAGTATGTCTTCTTACTTAAATTCAGCCTAAACCGAACACACTGCCTCCGATACGTTAAGGGCTATTGTAAATTAAGGGACCGGGTTATAAGGACATAAAAAGTGGGTAGCTTTTTCAGCAAGATGCTTGTTCACATTACATTAACATTTATGCATTTTGGAATAGTTAACGGGACAGGGCGCAGCAAACATTTTCCAAACGCAAACAATTCGGGAGAATGCGCGCTATTAAAGTAGACATCATTCCGCAGGGGTAGTACTTCTAAAGTAACGGGAATGTTATTCTGCTGCTTGTCTGTGCTTTTTCGGGGTTATTTACATGGAGTGAACGCAAGTGAAGTAAGTTCGTCGGAGCACATTCTTTTTAAGTACTTGTAAAACCAGCACAGCGTCGCCATATTACGACGATATGCCATGACTATGATTCTTTGCTTCATAGGCACCAGCACTGTTTATTGCATTTCATTGTCAACCGGACATTAATAATGTGTGATATTTTATGAATATACTTCTATTTCCTTTGACACACCACTGCATTTCTATATTTCTATGTTATCGTTAGCGATGCCAAATAAGATAAATGATAATTTTACGAATTTATATGCGCGTTCACTTTGAGTCATGACCCACTATACACATTAGATGGCTAAATAAAGCAATCAAGAAAAAAATGAGAGATACATTGGTTCCCTTAGATGTTTACATCGACACAACAAATTGTTGAAAATGTGTTAATTAAACATACAGTTAAAAATAATGAGAGAAAGGCAATGCTGCCTATGTAATTCATGAGCGAGTAATTAAGTTAATTACGCACTGCGGTTAATTTAAAACAAAAACTTGCTAGTAAATATTTAGAGGTATAGCATATTCCAATACGTATTTTTTGTCATAAAACTATATGACACCTTTAGAAATTAAATGTTTATTCAATAGGCGTTGGTTATATATATATATATATATATATATATATATATATATATATATATATTGTATATATATATTATATATATTGTATATATATATATATATATATTATATATATATATATTGTATATATATATATTATATATATTGTATATATATACATATATATATATTATATATATATATATATATATATATGTATATATACAAGAGATGAAAGATACACATAAAACAATTGTAAAGATAAAATATTTATTAGAACATCAAAAGTTGAGAGAAAATAGCCTCATATCCTTAATCCATGGATTTTCAAAGATAAACTATTTTCAACAGAGGATAGGAAAACACCGACAATGTAATTGTAAATATCCGCAACATTTAACTTTTTACATAAAATTAAACAACAAAATGTAAAAGCTAAATACTCTTATGTTTCGATGAGAGCGCAGATTCAGGATGAACTTCTTTTTTTCATAGTCGAAGTCTTACGGCTTGACCGAAGATCGAATCCAGGTGTTATGAAGATACTGTTTTCTTTTTTTTATATGTCCGATTAACAGTATAAGCGCACTGAAACGCATGTGTGATAATGAGATGTAAATGTTACTACAGTTTTAGAAGCGCCGTTATAATGATAACTTTTAAATGTAAAAATCAGTTTACATGACGCGAGATTTTGAAATGAAATATTTATTAAATCATTTTTTTTTATATCCAAATTTTCGGTTTTATAAACCTTCTTCATGGGACAGACAATATTTTCCTTTTTTTTTCTTTTCTTCTTTTTTTCATAGTCGAAGTCTTACAGCTTGGCCGAAGATCGATCTCTAGGTGTTATGAAGATACTATTTGTTTTTATATGTCCGATTTGTAGTATAAGCGCACTTAAACTATATTCATATATACTAGCAAATATGTGCTCCCCTCGGTCGCATATTTTTGCTAGTTGTTTTATTTAATTTCCCATGAAAATAAGTTTGATTTTTTCTTACAAAAAAAGCAAAAAAATCACTTATTTTATAGTTTAATAAATAAAACACCGAGTAATAAAAATATAGTTTTAAAAAACAATTTATCTTTTACGGCGTATGATGTTAAACAACACATACTCAACTCACTTAAGGTCGTAAAAAGATAATAATATGTGAAGTTCTTATAAATCGAAAAAAAGTGCACTTTGAATAAAATCAACAATGAAACAATAACACACAATTGTTTAATTGCTCAGTAAAATTTGTGTTTTCTTTTTTACAAAAATAAAATAGTAGTGTTTAATCATTTATTTTTTAAATTAAATAATTTGATTCAATAAATTTGTGGTGTAAAACATAATTTCTAATAATAACAACAACAACAACGTTTTAATAAAAAATCAAATTGAATATATCATTTTGGAGCGACTTGTACTATACATTTCAGCGAATCTGTTTTTTTACATGTTATTAATAAAATAACGCGCCCCTGTATTGTGCCATTCTCCCTCTCTCTCTATCTTACTTTCTTGAAATAGAACTTTCTGTGCGTACGAAATAGAACATTATACTTAATAAGAAGAGTGCGGGTAATATATATATATATATATATATATATATATATATATATATATATATATATATATATATAATGCCCACCTCAAAGAAGGTGGTATTGCCTGGGAGGATTGGTATAATGACAACGTATCACACGTTACACTACATCCCACCTAAAATAAGTAAAGGAGAAAGTGACGCCTTAGTAAGTAGTATCATGGGCACAGAAAAAAAACTACATACCCTCCCTAAAAAGAAAAGGTAATGCCTGGGAGGATGATACTATGACAACAAGACATACACCACACTACCTCCACGCCTCTTAAAATGAAGGGGTAACATTTAAGAGGATGGTTACATGATAACAAAACAAGTGAGGGTTAGGGTTACCTCTCACATAAGGAGGATGTAATGCCTGTGACGATGGTATCATGACAACGGAAAATATACTACACTACATACACACCTCTCAAAAATGAAGGAGGTAATGTCTGAGAAGTTGGTATCATAACACAACATATACTTCACTAACCTTTACATTCACACCTATCAAAAACGACGGTGTAATGCATTGGAAGATGGTACCATGACAATAGCACCGATACTACACTACTTTCACACTTTCCAAAATAGGAGAATGGAATGCCTGGGAGGATGGTATCATGACAACAAAGCCCGATACTATACTACCTCCACACCTCAGAAAAAATATGTAATGCTTAGAAAAATGGTATTATGACAACAGAACAGATCCCACGCTACCTCCCCACCTTTCAAAAAAGGCGGACGTAATGTCTGGGAGGAGGGTATCATAATAACAGAGCAGATACTACATTACACTATGCCCCTGAATTCAACATGTACATATAGTACATTAGACTGAAATAGTCTATACTACACTTTTTCATAAGTACAATAGTCTTACATATTATAGATTTATCTGCAGACAGACAGACAGACAGACAGATACATGATCACCATTATTAATATATATATATATATATATATATATATATATATATATATATATATATATATATATATATATATGTATTTTGAAATTCAAATTAAATTCTAAAAATTTAGATCGATAGATTTAAACACCAATATACGTTAGTAAATACATTTTATATAATGTAAAAACAAAGAGAGACAGATATGTTTGTTTCTATTAACAATTTAGTTAATCCAAACAAAAATATTGAATGAAAGATTAAGATGTATTTGCTATCTTCATGTGAATATCGTATTTGAGATGAGAATTTATAATTTTTATTATTTGGAGTGTTTGGACTGCTGTTCATCAAATTGGATCTTATTTTCAAAACGTTTTAGCTGATGTAACATCTGAAATTTGTCACGTGTATATCGTCCTTTTCGAGAATTTTCATGTCAAACTGCGGAATATGTAACACATTTCGGACAGAACCATGTATATTATTGTCAGGATTAGCTTGCAATTACTCCGTCAGCTATATCAATGTAGAAGGCTTACGTATTTCGTATGTTTATTCTATGGGTCGTCTTGATTGTGCATTGCAGAATACTCTTACTTAATACTGATTATTTCTATAGTAAGTACGTCTTTTGCACCACAGATCCTTGTGGGCATAACGAGAGCAAACTACTCAAATGGGTTACTTATATGGTTCTTATCGAAATTCCGTACATATTCTCAAGTGCAACGATACGCATGTAAAGAAGCAATAATGTTATATTAGCAAAACTTTATGCGAATAACATCCCAGATGTGAACAGTAGTCTGAATAATCTCAATAATACAAATGATCAACCTTCGCCAAAAATATTAGGCACCAAGTAATTATGAAGTTATAATGTTAGCATAATTATTTCACTAGACAAACACAACATCACAATATAAATGGATAAATAGTAATTTTAGAAGACAAGAGTATATCGTAAAGTAAAAATGTATTTGACATTGAATACAGTTTAAAAACTTTCAGGGATCCTCAGTAACAAGGGCACAACGCAGAAATATATTGCACAAGTAATCGCACCCGTACAGGCTTCTTCATATTCTTCAAATTGGGTTTCATTAAGGCCTATTGTCAACAGCTTAGGCCAACCATGCAATCACTTTAGCTTCTTTTTGGTAGATATAATCACCGTAGTCACAGGTTGCTAACCATCGTATCTGTTGGCGATCGCTCACTTCGTTGGAAAATCAATAACTCTCCCATTCATTCCGATCAAATAGTGTTTAGAAGTAAAACGTATTCCACAAATATACACACTGTGTGGTACTAGACCGGTTATCTTCAGATAATTTAACGAATACACTTAGAGCATTAGAATAATAAGGAGGGGTAGTGTCACACATGTTCTAGAGAACACTAAGGACAGGTATCCTTAAAATATAAATGGTAAACGATTTTTTACCGAAAAAGCAAAGTATTTTGAGATATGTGGTGTCACTAAATCGCATGAAACACCAGCTGTTATAACACTGATCACTCTTACAAATACTTTGGTCGTAATAGCAGCACCAACAACAACAACAACAATAATGATAATAATAATATTATTAATAATAATATTAATAATGATGATAATAATAATAATAATAATAAATAGAAGAAGAAGAAGAAGAAGACAACAACTGGGATACAAACAATCGTAATATGTTCGATTTGGGCAATTAAATTTCTTGTATTAAAAATCAAAAAAAATATTTCATATCATCTCCAACAATGTAACTTTAGTCAACATAGTTAAATGTATTCTACTTAATAAAAATACATGTTAACATGGAGTTTAGTAGTTGAATAAAATAGAGTACGTATATTTGAATTGTGATTGGTATGTATATATATATATACATATATATATATATATATATATATATATATACATATATATAATGTGTGTGGGTGTGTGTGTGTGTGTGTGTGTGTGAGTGAGAGAGCGTTATAAATAGTAGATTTAACATTTGCTAAATTTATGAGTCATTTTTTTAAACACGGTATAGCATAGGATGAATGTCAACAGATAAAGACTACACCGTTTGAAAGAGCACGGGGAATTTAAATATCTGCTTTAGAATGTAGAAAAAAACACTGTTTTCGGCGACATTGTACCGTATTACCAGGGTCGAGATCAATGAGTTCCATGAGTTTGATTAAACTTGCTTGGAGGTGTTTGCATGTAGAACGTGCTGAGCAACTGAATCAATTACATGGCTTCGTTTAATCGTTGCTCCCAGATACTATAATATATCAATAGAAGAAAGCACGCTGATTTGTTCTTGAAACGCGCGTGTGTCGTCAGTTTGGGATGACCTTACTTAAATGACGATGCATCTCATGTGGTCATATATTCCGAACAAAGGATAATAGAATGTCAAAGTACCTTATGTATAGATGACAAACCTCAGGGGTGATTATGTCTATATACATTTTACACACTCTAAAACGACGGACTATATATATATATATTAATATATATATATATATATATATATATATATATATATATATATATATATATATATATATATTTATTTATATACAGTTCGTCGTGTTAGAGCGTGTACACTTTACGTAGAAATAATAGTCCTCAATTTACAATATACATTTCCTCAACCCCCCCGGTTTTCATTTTAGTAGGCAACATCAGCTTGATAAGATAATAAGCAAGTATTACCACATTCAAATTAATTTCCAAAAATAACTCCAAAGTTTAGAATAAAAATATTTTGTCAGATAAGTATGTATGGTAATTCGACACTGGCACAAACAACATCTTCTTACAAGCTAAAAAATGTACTTACCTTAATCTACATATCTGTCCATCTGTCTACATTAAGAATGTAGATTAAATGTAGATTTCTCCCGACTATATAATAGTAACAACTGAGAAAACTAGAGCCATAACTTCACAAAGCAGTTCAATCGTTGCCTGAATGACAAATACTTCCCATCTCCTTTGAAAACTTCGTCGGACCTGTCACTATTTATAAAATATTTCTGATCAGTCCTCCTTATCTTTACTGTCCAATCAGTATCCTATGGGTTATTAGTAAGTCGGATGGATCTTTCATATACAAATACGTTGACAATCCCATCAGTAAATTAACGGCTATTAATGACAAACAATAGATTTTGTACGAAAAGATCATCAAATTATGGACTGATTTTACTATCACATAAAATCCGTGAATCTATTGACGGGAGATTTGTTTCTACGGCGATAATTCTTAGTAAAATTAATGTTTTTTTAACGAGTCTGGCTTAAATGTCTACTACTTTGAGTTTGCTTGTTATGATGTGTTATTAAATGTCTTCTCAACTATGAAACCCGTTCTTCTGATAAGTATATGCACGTAGTTTTTTTCATTGCTGTCATCTGAATAATACAAAATAAACGATGTCGTGCTAAAAATCAAAATTATACACCCATATTCTTCTTGCTATTCATTAATTGTCATCAACATTATAATAAGCTGAAGACACCAAGTACTTCAGAAAATCATTGATTATCAAGCCTTGCCAATGATGGCTTCTGTTATCTGCGGAAAATTATACAATGAAGAAAAGTGGATTCTAACGTTTAGCAGCTCAAAACAAAACTTCCTTATTTTACTCGGTTGAGGAATACTTTTAGTTTTCTTTGTGGAAGCTGCTTTCTTTGATAAGCTAATAGGTTTGACCTACCACACTTACTAGAAATAGAAGTCTTACATCAAATACGTTGCTAAACACAGTAGAAATAATGTTTTGTTCAATATGGCATCCAGAAAGTAGTTGATCCCTGACGCAACACATTATGGGTCAAAAGTCAAGTTCACTGCAGGAAAAGGTACTCTTGTCAGATCAGAAGAGATGCCGCTAAAACTTCTTTTACGGGCCTTGACAGAATACGAAATCGATTTTGCAAAATCATGCAAAATTTTGCTTTTTCTTCTCTGCAACTTTTTTCTCACAAACACGCCGTAGCTAGTCATTCGCTTCTGTATCGGTATTTCTATGGTAAATGCTCTCACATTTCAATAACTTTGTCGAACTCTGGATGAGGTGCACATACATATAGAGTAGACGATGAATGTTAGATTTATTTTTTGGCATCTTCGTAGTTATCGCTTTTCTATTGTATGTTTTAGTCCCTTCATTCTATGAGCAAGGTTTCTGAATAAGTATGAATAGTGTCTGTTTTGGATGGGCAGTTCTTTTGAGTGCCCGTTATTTGAAACTTTCCAAGTCACACATTGTTAATACACTATTACATCTGTATCTCAAATAGTTTGCTCTTGATTAGAAGTGGTTATTAAATATTATATTAAATATGTTTTAGTATATGTTAAACGCCAACAAAGCGTGTAAATAAGATGTGTAACACTGCGAAAGTATCACCAGAATAACGAGTCTTTCATCAATGCATTATTACATGAATCATAGACATAAAGTAATGTCAGCTTGATGATAGAGAAGATAAATATATTGGTAGAGTGATTCTATACGTCATCGTGGTATGTATCTTGCTAATTGTCATGGCTTAAACGGTGTCATAATATATTCTAATAAACTGCTCATGTTAGTGGTCTTTCCGATGTACCTAAGATCGGTCGTTTGCATTTACTTAATGAATTGATACACTAACTTTGAACAGTGTAAATATATAATATCAAAACACGTTATCTTAACCAATGATAACCTTTAGTATAATATAGAGTCTGAATAGTTTACAATTACAAACATGATGTGTATATGCAAACATATTAAAATATTATAATCGATTATGCGGATTTATATATATCCTGCGGATTTCTACATGAATAACAGAAATGATCGCATTATCTGTAACGATCTGATTTGATGCCATATTGACAAAGACACATGCAAAAAAATTAAAATTCAGCAATGTTTGTGTTTTCTAAAACTGAATCTATGCATAATCCATTAAGTACACATTTTCAAATTTGAATCATAGAAAAGAAAGAATTAAGAAAATCACTTAATATCGTATTTGCTGTTCCCAGTCGCAGTCACAATGTTTCCATTGTCGATTTAACTAGAATCATATTCTTCTTTATTATATTTGTAGACGTTATCTTATGCGTCAACATTAGCTGATCCAGAGATTAAGTTTAGAAAAATATGTATTCGTCTTTTATGAGACCATTTGTTTGTCTTGTTTATGGCTTACTGATTTCTATTTTTGATTAATCGTGTGCGGTGTTTGATCGAACAATACAATTGCGATTTAGCAATGCATAGAAAAAAGCGAACATATAACATGGATTTATTTATCAGTTTTCTGTTTTAATTTGATATGAAATATTGATTTTTAAGCCAGAATATAACAGATGCTTTTTAGTTATTGAATGATGTCTGGTTTTCTTCCAATCACATGCTTTCAATATGCTGTGCTTACCCCCTGCATAAATCTATGTCAACGTAAAATGTATATATAGTTATATGGGAATAGTCTGCTTATATCTTTTCATTTCTGAACCATTTAAATTATCAATGGCAGTAAAACGCTTCTGATAACAATTTATGTGTGCAATTAGTGGTTTTAACCTGCGGTAACGGATTACAGATCATGTCAAAGAAAGGTTATACAAAGGGTAGATCAACATGTGCCTAGTGAAGTCTCGCGAGTTAAAAACAAGACGTTCACTTAAACTATGATTGTCTTTGAATGGTTCTTCAAGGGAAAGCCACGTCATGCAGCCACATAGCATGAAACATGATCCAGAGAATAATATTCACGTGTTTCCTACTGTCATCCACTGTTTTGTGGAGAAGTTGACTGCGAACAGCCAATACGTGCGACTGCAAGACTTTATTCTGTGGAACACTTACAAGAAAATCCAGAAATGGCTGTGTAAAAACTTGCCACGTGATGGTACATTTTTCGATGTAGGCATTTGAGAAAAACACTGCAAGAAGAGAGTCATATTTCTCTAAATATCAAAGATAGTAATACATGTTAGAGTGTACATAAAGATATATAGAGAGAAACGGACAGAGACAAGTGCAGGTGTTTCATAGAGAGTGAGAAAGAAAATGAGATAAAGAAAGAGAGAGAAAGAAAGAGAGAGTGAAGAAGGGAGATAAAGATAGAGACACCCCCACATGGAGGAGTGAAGGGTGCATTCCGGCTGTGTAGAACAATTATACAATTTTATTCAAACATAAGTAAATACTATGAGTAAGTATATTAACTATGCATTGTGCGTTATAAAAGTGTATAGAAAAACACTGTAAAAGAGTAATTCCCTTACTCATCTTATAATAATAAGAATGACTATATATATAAAATTAATAAAGATGATACATTATGTATACATATTTTCCGTATTCATGTCAACGGTTCGTAATGTGTAAGTAGAGCTTTACATTATTATGCAAATATAACGATATCAATAAGGTTGCAGCGAAAACGTGCATTTTTCAGTCTTAAAAGAGATCCCCAGATAAAATGTGTTGATGTATGATTTGAGATTGCTTCTATGAACAAGTAGTGTTTACTCTATCTTACCACTTTATTAGTTGTTATCATCGTAATATATTATGCTATTATTTATATTTACTAATGGCTTGATAGCTATGACTGAGATGATTATAGATGCTCTTGCTCATACGTCGGTCAGATAAACTATTGTACCCTTTACCCTATAACGTTACACCTCACAGGTTTTTTTTGTTATAGTTATAATATAACCTATTGCAGATGTTTTTCTAGTAACGGTGTTTGTATGAAATGTTTTTGTGTTTTATTCATTTTTGTGTCGATAGTTATTTTAAAGTAATGTTTATTTTGTGTCTACACTTTGTTACTGCGACTTAGTAATGTTGGTCATCTTTAAACGTATACAATTTAATTACAAGATCAGACATAATCTACACAGTTTATTTCAGTATTCAGTAATATTCGACAATGATATTTTCGCTACGTTTTTGATTATGTTTATTATACATGTTTTAAAAAATTTAACTGTGTCTTCATCTATGAAGTTTTTTAGTTATACGATCCCCTTCGTAAAACAGTTATTTTCTAAGTGTAAGTGTGCTAGAATTCTGCATGCACCCTTTCCCATTGTAGTATAGATATTTATTTTTATTTGGGTAATTACTATTTGTGTCTCAGTCATTATTATTGCTTGTGAGGGTTTTTTTGTTCTTATTTTTCAGTTGTTGTTATATCTATCAATTTTCTACGAATTTTACTTCAGATTTTCTTTGCTACTCTCATTTATGGGTGCAGTTCTATGAGGTCGACCCTCCCAGGCTTTGGGGAGGAGTAAGTTTATTGCTTACTGCCTGAGGTGCCCCGACTGGGGAATGCCGACGGGACTGCCCAGGTAATTTTTAATGGCCAGAGTGCTCATCTTCTCGAGCGCTGGCTTTTCAAACCCCACTTTCCCGACCCGACCTTGGGTCACATCTTACTTGTGGGAGTAAGATAAAACTGGCCTTGTGCCTAACTCATGGAGAGGAGTAAATAAATACTCTCATTTAGGGGTGTGTTATTGTAGTATTTTATTATAATGTTTTAAACTTTTTACAGGAAGTGTAAAACATTTGAATATTTTATGTAAAGAATTCGTTACGGAAAAATGTTTTCAATAATAATGATTGATTATATGCCAAATAATGGTCATAGCATCTTGTTAGATAGCTGGTGAACAAACATATGTATCTATTTCTCTTATTTGTATTTATATCATTACTAGCAAGGGGTGCAAGACTTTGCACGGGGCTCTCGCTTCCCTGGTGCCAAAATTAAACCGCTTTCTCTCGCCGTTGCCTCTTATCCCCGTTCCCTCTGATCGCCGTTGCGTTGGGCAGAAGCTGCAACTTGTCACATATCAACTAACCTTCGCGGCATCTCCCCGTTGCCCGGAGCAAAGACTGTATTTTCCTGGTCGGTTCATCTCTCTCGTCTTCCTCTCACCCGTCGTTTCTCTGTCCGTTACCCTGGGCAAAAGTGTGACGTATTTTTATTAAAAGTCTCATCTTCGTATTCGCCTTATACTCCGTTTTCGAAGTATATGTAATTATCGTTAAAAAATGATGAGCGAGTTGGTTTTAAACGTTCCACCTCCTGATCGTCGTTCTTCATCCGTTACCCTTATGCTACAGACGTAGAGACAACTCTATAGGAAACTAGGTAACTTTAACGCTGTTGTTTTATGGCAAAACTCACATGCGCACAACGTATATATGACTGGGAAATGAAGAAATTAAATACCACCACAACCGAAAAGTTCCGTGACGGTTTGGCACGAAAGAATACACGTTTACGACATTGTAGAAAAAGAGTCGACAGTTATCAGCGGCGTCCGTATTGTACAAAAGAGTCAACAGTTTACGACGGCTCCCCTATTGTAAACAGAGTCGAGAGTATAGGTCGGAGCCTCTATTGTACAAAGCAGTCGCCAGTTTACGGTAGGGCCCATAGTGTACAAAAGATCCGACAGTTTACGGCGGCGTCCCCTATCATAAAAAAAAGAGTCAACAGTGTACAGCAACGCCCATATTGACATTTTACCGCGGCTCCCCTATTGTACAAAAGAGTTGACTATTTACGGGCTTCCTATTGTACAAAAGAGAGGGCAATTTACGGCGGTGTCCCTATTTTACTACAGAGTTGACAGTTTACAGCAGCGCACTTGTTGTACAAAGGAGGTGACAGTTTACAGCATCAGCCCTATTGTACTAAAGAGTCAACAGTCTACAACAAATTGATTGTACAAAAGATTCGACAGTTTACGGCGGCGCCCTTATGTACAAAAGAACCGACAATTTTCGGTGGCGCCCCTATGTACAAAATAGCAGACCGCTAGCATCGGCGTTTTTATTATACGAATGAGTCGACAGTTTACATCGGCTCTTTTATTGTATAACATAGTCGACGGTTTAGTGTAGCACATCTACGTACAAACATGTCGACAGTTTACGGCGGCACCTCTATTGTAAAAATAGTTGAAAGATTGTGTAAAAAAGAGTCTACAATTTGCGCTTGCGCTCTTATTGTTGAAAACAATCGAAGGTGTACGGCGATGCCTGTATTATACAAAATAGTCGACAGTTTACGGCGGCACCTCTATAGTACAAAAGAGTCGAGAGTTGCAGAGACTCGTTTTCTGTGTTGCTTCTTAAAATATTGAATTCCCCAGAATTAGTGCCTATTAACTTTGTTTTTTTAAAGTTGGAATAAAAAGAGGAAAAGACAAAAAGGAAAGAAAGGTGGGAGTAAGAAGAAAAAGAAGTAAGAACAGATAAGAGTGAGATGGAAAGAAGAAGAAAATTAAATCAAGGTGAAAGAAGGAGGGAAAATAATGAAATAGAATCAAGGTGGTAGAAGGATAGAAAGAAAAAAGAAAAGAGGAAAAAGTATGATTTAAACCAAAAGAATAACTAACAAGTCGATTGTTTCTATTGTACAACAGAGTCAAAAGTTGACGGGTGCACCTCTATTATATAAAAAAGTAGACAGTTTACAGAGCCGCCTAGATTGGAAAGATTCGACAGTTACGGCAGCGCCTCGATCGTATTATAACCTCAATTACTTCGCCTGCTAGACAGTGGCGCACACTGGCGGGCACTGACTCTTAGTTTCTACTATAAATGTAAACATTTAAATCATGATGAAAAATGTCTTGTTTTGAATGGTGAGCTGCCAGTTTCTTCACATGACAAACACTTGCGGCGAGTAGCAGGCAGTGGCTACTGACTTGTAACATTCATTAGTTGGAGATTTCTTTACAAGGCAAACAGTGGAAGACAGTTGTGGACACAAGGAGATGTTAGAAGTCAGTAGCAGGCAGGGTCTACAAAAATATAAAAGGTGTACATGATGAAGAGTAATTTTCTGTTTTGTTTTGAAAATATTTATTTCTTCATAATTGGACACTTAATTTTTAAAACGTGAGAGTAATAGTGAAAAAGAATAGATTGAATAAAACATGAGAGTAGGAAGATATCAAAGTAAACAAAGGAAGAAAAGGTAGAAGTAGGAGGGGCAGAAGAAAGAAAAGAGAAACACGTGGGAGTAAGAAAGAAAGAAGAAATAAAAAGTCGAAAGTTTACGTCGGCGCCTCTATTGTACAAAAGACTCCACAGTTTTAAACGGAATCTCTATTGAATAAAAGACTCAACAGTTTAAGGCGGCACCTCTATTATACAAATGAGTCTACAGTTTACAGTGACGTCTCGATTGCAGACAAGATTTGACAGTTTACGGAAGCCCCTATTTTGTGCAAATAAGTCGAGAGTTTACGATTCCCGCCTATTGTACAAATGGGTCAACAGTTTACGACCTTACCCCTATTGTACGAAAGACTCAAGTTATTTACATGACATACTGTGGCGGACACTTGCGGGCACTGGCGGTGAGTGTATAATAAAATAAAAGACCTAAAAGAATATGACACATTTTCTGTTTTGCATTATTAGTTAGTGATTTCTTTACATGGCGGACACTAGCTGGTAGTTGCGTGGAGTCGTAGGCAGTGTCTACTAAAATATCAAATTTTAAAAATGAATTATTAGTTTGTGATATCTTTACAGCGCAGACAGTGACCAAACGTGACGGGCAGTGGAAGGCATCAGTGGATATTAAAGAATGTAAAGAAAAAAGTAAGATTAAGAAGAAAATGAAAAAGAAAAGGTGGTAGTAATAGGGAAATAAGAAAGGAACACCTCAAAGTGGTAGTAAGAGGGAAAAAAGAAATGAAAAAGTAAACAATTAACGGTGGCGCATTTTTTGTAGGGAAGTGTCGACAGTTTATGGAGACGCCTCTATTATAAGAAAAAAAGTCGACAATTTACGGCAGTTCGTTTATTGGATAAAAGAGTCGAAAGTTTACGGCGGTACCCTCATCGTACAAACAAATCAACAGTTTATGGTGGCACCCCTAGTGTACACAACTGTTGACTGTTTACGGCGGCCTCTTTAATGTACAAATATGTCGGAAGTTTGCTGCGACGCCCAAATTGTGAAAAAAGTTGACAGTTTACGGCGGCGGCCGAATTGTACAAAAAAGTCAACAGTTTACGTCGGCGATCTTATTGTACAAACCCCTCGATTTCTACACACAACGGATAGTGGCGGACACTGGCGGGAAGTATTTACTGAAATGTAAATCTTTAAAAATGCTTACCCATTTAATGTTTTGAATGATGAGGTCGCAATTTCTTCACATGGCAGGCAGTAGCGGGTAGTGGTGGGTAGTGGCAGGTAGTGACGTGTAGTGGCAAGCAGAATTTACTGAAATGTAAAATACAAAAAATATTATTTGTTAGCGATTTTTTACGGACCCGACATGGTCGGGCAGTTTCTGACACTGGCGTATATTAGCAGTTCCTAGCAGGCTACCTCGACTAAAATGTAAAATGTAAAGTGCTGACTCATTTCCTGTTTTGTTTTTCAAATATTGATTTTTTGTAGAATTAGCGTCTCTTAATTTCGAAGAAAGAAAGGAAGCACACACCGTAGTAGGAGGGAAACTAATAGGAAGGAGGAATACATCGGAGAAAGAGGGAAAGAAGAAAAAAATCAAGAAAGGTGACCGATGAAAAGAAAAACGAAAGAAATATTACGGGTTAGTAGGAGTGAAAAAGAAAGAAAAAAAAAGAAAATGTGGGAGCAGGAAGAACAAAAGAAATGAAAGAAAATACGAGAGTAGGAGGGGAAAAAAGAACAGAATGAAATATGGTGGTAGGAGGAAGATAAGAGAGAAAGGAATAGGAGAGAAGAGAAGAAAGGGGAAACATTGGAAGCAGGATTGAAATTAATGAAGTACTTTAACCCTTCCAGAGGTAATTAGTTTATTAAAATCACAGGAAGTACTGTTTTACCCACCCCTACTTTCTTATGACATTATTTCCGGATTAGTTTTAAAAATGACACGGGCATCAATGTAAAGACTTGGAGATTGGACGCTTTCCTTTTTCGTAGAACTGACTCAAACGGAAATAATCAAGGAATGTACTGTATTTCTAAAGAATTATCGTCTATTAATTTTGAATTTCTTCACACCCCCATCCCGCATCCTCATTATAAGACCATTCTCAGTTAGGTTATAAGAATGACGTGAGATCAAAGTATAGTCTAAGGGACTGGATGACCTTCTTTATAGAGCTTGACTCAGACCGATCGAATCAAGTATGGCAAAGGTGTTTCCCAAGAATTATCATCTAATAATTTTGAATGTCTTTTACCCTCTCCCGCACCCTCTCTCTGATGTTATTTGAGATTGAGTTTTGACACATGACTTTCAGTTTTTTTCCAAATTAGGTAATACTATCGGAGTGATTTTTCAAATTAGGACATACAAACATTAGAAAATGGAGGAAAATGTACATTCATAAGATTAACTGACCCCGTTTACCCTGTATAATTAACTTTTATTTACTAATTCTGAGATATTTTTTTACCAGAAGCTGTCCGATTTAGAAAATGTCAACTCAACAGGTCTCTGTCGAGTACCTCCATGACCTTTTGCAAACACACACAAAAACAAATAAACAAACATACAACCCTCTTTTCTATAGAAGACTCGCAGGGGTACCCGGCTTATCCCAGAGTTCTCTGTACTTTTGTCACAATATTTCACTGGTCCCTCTCCGCGTTGTGCCTCTCTTTTCATGTAGTCTTGGAAGAAAGCTCTCTTTTCTCCGCTCGCTGCTCTCGCCCCGCCTTCTATTACCGTATCTCGGAGCCAAAGTTATATCTTCCCAGGTTGCCTCCTCTTCCCTTCATTTCCTATTCCTATTTCCGGTTGTCGGTTGCTAAAGTGTTACAGATTTCAATTAAAAGTATCATCTCTGCGTTTGTCATTACCTTTTCGATGTATATCTAAGTTATCGTTCAAAAATGTTACGCTTGATAGAACAACATGGATAGTATATGCATGTCTCAAACACAGTATATCTAATTTGAAAGTGACATATATAAACTTAGTCATTATTATTAACAGAGTTAGTAAATTCCAACACAACAAAGAGCACTTCTTCCTAGGGGCCGCAAAAACAATTCTAACTATAAAAGTATAACCCGCTTTATAAATCCGACTACGTACAACATAGGAAGAATGGGCCACATAATACACAAGCAAGCAGTTTAAAACGATCAATAATTTAACCAATGGATAAACAATGTCGAAGCAATCGCTTGCTTTTACTGATATCGGAAATACAAATAAATTCCCCCTCTTACAATTCGGCATCGTGAATTTATCTCTATCTATGTATCAGTAACACTTTTATATCGACTTAGATTTTGCAGGAAATTATACCGATGTGTAAACTGATGTAATCAAAATTATGTATAAGTGTAAAGCTGAGTTTTAATCAATAATATTAGTCAATAGAATATAATCTAGAATGGGCCACTACTTTGCATCGGGATACAGTGTTTTTCTTTCAGTTTTACTATCTAAGGGCCGGTTTCATGTAACAATAGATTATTACCTGTATCTAAAACAGATACACGCACACACGCCGCATTTTCTTAAGACACTATTTCACAATTAACTATTACTGACTGAGAATCGCACATGATATTCGCTCGTTGGATGAAAGCGTTTGTTTCTTACAGTACAAATCGATCGCATAACTAAACATACTCATAGTTTTATATTAGAATGTCTGTGTATGTTGAAAATAGGACTAGTTTATGAGTTAATATAATTTTGGTTGGTTCTGTTCTTCGTGTATATACCATTTAAAATTACATATAGTATTAAGAATGCGGCTATTGTAAAGGAAATGTACTGAGTGTATGTGACAATATATTCTTAATCTAAAGTTTTCATTTAATCAATATGGCGTTCTACATTTTATATTATAGAGTGTAACATTTTGCGATGCGAAGTAGAAAAAAAATGGTCATCACTCGGTCTTTTAGAAATATGCTTTACCTTAAGATAATTTATCCTGTATTCTTTTACTCTCGATTCCATTTCTAACGAATTTGCGTGATAGATACACCCGAAATAATTCGAAAATTCGAATAATTATTCAACCTTTATTAGAAATAACGATAATAGTCTAACGACGTTGTACGCGTTAAACCAGTATGCCAGCTATATATATATATATATATATATATATATATATATATATATATATATATATATATATGGGAAAATAGAAAATGGAAAACCAAAAAATGGATGTTTTTATGTGTACATCAACGTTTCGTCTTTATTTATAAGACTTCATCAGGATGATAAAATAGAGAAAAATGTCCTGCAAGTACAGATACATGTAGGGTAGACATATTGGGAGGAAAAATAAAATGAAATAATGGCTGCTACTGGGTGGACGTCCGTACTTGTTGGAGAAATAGAAATGATTCATCCATTTTTTGGTTTTACTTTTTCATTTTCCCATCACGTCGGATTACATTCTCTTCCCATATATATATATATATATATATATATATATATATATATATATATATATATATATATATATATATATATATGTATATGTATATAATTATATATATATATATATATATATATATTTATATATGTATATATATTTATATGTATATATATTTATATGTATATAAATATATATATATATATATATTTATATATTTATATGTATACATGTATATATATATATATTTATATATTTATATGTATATATGTATATATATATATGTATATGTATATATGTATATATATGTATGTATATATATGTATATATACATATATATGTATGTATATATATATATATACATATACATATATACACATTAATCTTACCCGTATCATGGTGTTGTCTTGAAAAGTTGATTAACTCAAGTAATTCCATAGCAAAACTTGATATATTGAATTGGTTCGAATGTGTTCAGTTCCAAAGCTGTGTATACTGAAGTACTGGTTATAACTCATAATGTTGTTCTAGAAATGTTATTCATAATGCGGAGTGTTATCAATAAGGGATTGTTATTGCCACCACAACATAACATGCGTTTGATTTCCTAATCCAGTGTTTAACCTACATTCTGTAGATGTTGTCTTGTAATTCATTGTGTGTTTTTGTACGCATCTACGTAGGTGATAATCACGCGCGAAGTCATAATCACGCATTTTCTGAATCCAAAAACTTGATTGAATAGCAGTTGTATTCGATTGAGGGATTTGCATGCCTTAGAGTATACCTGTTTCTCTCGCTATATCGACAACGTTACGCCTCATACATCTCTGCTTCTTATAGCGATCACAATACATTTCTAGAAGCTGTGATTCTTAAAGCAGTGTTATAAAACTAGGTTAGAATTTACGGTACTATATACCTCCTCATGCCACATCCAAATGTGTCGATATCATAAACACCCACAAATTGGCTCCTCTTTTAGCGATAACGTGAAACGGCCCGTTGCTTGGATAAATCGTACGGCTATCATAATCCTCCAGCGTGAAGTAAACATAGGGTTATCATAACACAACGCGTGTAGGTGTATTATAGCGATAAACGTAATACAAAAACTTGAATTCGAAATTATTATAGAGACATCGGTAAATTTGTTTGAATTGCGATCAGTATAACCGGAATTGAGAGTTCATCAAGCGTAATGTAATAGTATCGATACCATTAGTAACCTAGCCACATCAAATAGTAGCTATACCATATAACATAGTATACATGAGTTATTAGTATCAATATAATAATATTGATCAAGCTTGTACTAATTGTGGGAATATGATGAAAATAATGTTTGACCTTTTCGAAGGGATATTATGAACATATACATCTAACAAATATTGCGTTTATGTCAGCGATATCATGAAATACTGAGAGATGAAGATTAATTTATCAATATTACAACATTACTAAGTCAGAGTGTATATTTTCATTATCATAAAGTCGACAAAATTCACGCTGTTAACATTTGAGTCATCGTAAGGAAACATCGAATCATTGACGACTAGAAAATATATGGCAATCAGTTTAGTACATATCAAATATGTATAAAAAAAGAATTAATAGTGTTCGATAATATATTGTAAACAATCACTTTATACTGAGACACTTGAGCGATACGTTTTTATAGGAGGTATTACATACTTAGTAAACATGCAATGCGATACCATTAACTATTGCTATAAATAAAATATTAGATATGAGAGTCAAGTGAAAACATTATGTAACTTTGAAATTGAATAACATTAAGAAAATCTACGTCTAACGGGATTGGTTTGTATTTGTTCAGTTCGAAGTCATATAATCTGTCATACACTCTTTATTTAAATAAGTACACAGTAAATATAGTAAGATAGCTAACTGTACTTATATATTGGACGATGGTGGAGGAAAAAACAGACACATTCACATACATAGTAATACAGCCATCCACCTAGAGACAGCCAAGCACGGAAAAGCGAGAAAGAGGAAGAGAGAGAGAGAGAGGGAGAGAGAGAGACCGAGCGAGGTACATATATAGCGTCGAATAACAGACACGTAAAAATGAAGCTGTAAACACCTCTTTTAAAAAACAGAGCATCTGAATTATTTTCTACTCATGTTTATTATGTAATTTTGTGGTAAGGTTTGATATGAACTTAGGAAATAGCCAATCAATTTAGGGCGGATCAAGTTAAATGTGTTGATCCATGAATTTCATTATATGTTTTTCTTTTACAAGAAGACGTGGCGACCCTTTAATATGGAAATGATATTTTTAATCAAAGAAAAAAAACTGCCGTTAGACATGTTCTGCATTAGTTCTCTCTTTCCGTCTTACTGTCCTACTTATTTTTACAATTTTTTTCATTTTCCTATTTTTGTACTAAAAGTTTTACAATGTCTTTAGAAGCGATTTTTCATAAAGAATGACAAATTTCATGAAGTCTATGTGACAATAACTTCCCTCAATTCTTTACACGCTGTATCTATTTCAATAACAATTGCTAGAAATTGACGAAAATGGCAGTAAAGTTGCGTACTTGAGGACGACTCCACATCACATATACATGTATATATATGTATATATATATGTGTATATATATGTATATATATATGTATATATGTATGTATATATATGTATATATATATAGATATGTATATATATATATATACATATGTATATATATATATATATATATATATATATATATATATATATATATATATAGAGAGAGAGAGAGAGAGAGAGAGAGAGAGAGTTTTATAGGTACAAAGTTTTAATAAACAGTGAAACAATATAGGACGCACTGTCATTATTATCTATGAGGATGTTTTTGTTCATGATGTATATTAAAAAAGAAGAAAAAAGACACAGGAGAAGGGAAACAAAGATGAATCACTTCGTAAACTTTTCATATTTCTCTATGAGGATTTGTTGTTCTTCTTTTCCAAACGAGTTTTCAGAAAAAAAAGGTAAAGAAAATTGAATAAAACAACCGAGACATCTTTTAGTCCACACTCTTCAAGATAATATATATATATATATATATATATATATATATATATATATATATATATATATATATATTTACATTTTGTATAATTAGGCAACATTCCTTCTTTTATTCATATCTGGTTGAACAGGAGTGCCAAACTCTGTTTATTCTTTTTTTGATCCAATCTTTCTATTTGTCGAACAATAGATAATATACTATCAACCATGGAGTGTAGGAAATCTCCATATTTCACGCGAACGTTTTCGACCATCATTGGTCGTCTTCACCGGATGATTGATCAATGCAAAATAAAATTGGTGAATTTATCAAGAAGAGGTTTCCATGTCATTAAAACATTTAATACAATAAAAACATTCAAACATCTCACAAAAAGGTTAAATCGAGCTCTTATTTCAAAACATTAATAAACTAGCAGAAGAGAACAACATCCACATCCATCCAGACACCCGCTAACTCCTTTAAGCGGAATCCATTAAATATAGAAGCACCTCCAATAAATCGCAATTACTTACTGCTGACCTTAGAAAAGCTGCTAAAGAATAAAAAAAAAATCACCCATACATTATCATTAAACGCGCAGATAAGTCTAACGCATTTGTTATAATTAGCAAAGAAAAATACTTCTCTAAATTAAATGGCATTTTATCAGACACATCAACATTTAAAAAAAAAATACAACGTAACCCTACCGACCAAATTAAAACACACATCAATAAATTAATCACAGCAAACAACGCTCATACAGATTCCATAAAACTTAACAAAATCATCCGCGAGTATAAGCCCGGTTACATATATGGAAACGTTAAAACACATAAAATTAACTACCCTCTCAGACCTATTATATCTCAAATCCCCACACCTATACACACATTAGCCGAAAACCTCAATAAACTAATTACACCTTATCTGCCCCCTAGCTATAGAGTTAAATTATCAGATGAATTCATAAAATATCCTACACCCGGTACAACCTAAAGATGAACTGTTAGCTTATTTGGACGTTGAGAACCTATTTACAAATGTCCCAACACGAAACTATTAACATAATTATTAACAGCATATACAATAACCCAACTCTCCTAGCACTAAAAATAAACCCAAATGTATATCGCAAACTCCTAATTTATTGCACCACTGACGTACCGTGATATGGTCCTAATGTAAACTTATACACCTAGGTAGATGGCGTTTCAATAGGATCAGCCCTAGGACCATTGTTCGCTGAATATTATATGTTTAACCTAGAAATGAAAACTTTGAATATTATCCCTAAACCCTCCACATATGTCCAATACGTCGATGACATTCTCCTACTGACAATACACTTATCAAATGTAACTCAAATAAAAAATGCTTTTAAAAATAATTCAACATTAAACTTTACATAAGAAAGTAATATCAACAAAAAAATTCTCTTCCTAGATATAGAAATAGAAATGTCTACATATAAATGTATCACCTATCCGTATTAGAAACCATCTAGTAAAGATTCCAACTTACTTAATTTCAAGAGTGAATGCTCTGATGAATATAAAATGGATGTCATGAAAAAACCTTACCTATCGTGCCAAAATGAACTCCTCCAATAACGAAATATTTTTTAAGCACTTCCCGATATTAAACAGACATTAATTAATAATAACTTTCCTAATTATATAGTAGATCAACAAATAAAAAACTCACTAACCGCCATAAATAAAAACACTAACCACATTACTAATAATAATATAAAGTTGTTCTATTGCAACCAGATGCACTCCAACTATAAAGTAGATGAAATAATCATTACAAATGTTATACATAAATATATATCCCTGTAGATAACGACTTTAAAATTAGATTCATTATTTACTATAAAAGCTTTAAAACGTGCAATTTACTAATACAAAATAATCCTACCGACAATTGCTTACTAAAAACTAGCAATGCCATATACGTGTTCAAATGTCCGATCGGAGAATGTGTCTCTACCAACAGCACGTATATTGGCATGACTAGAACCAGTATTTCATGTCGATTAACTTGCCACCTGACCTCCCCTCAAAGCTCCATTTACAAACACCTTACAGCACATACCATCTCCAAAGATAATTTTCGAAATATTTTAACAGGTAGTACATCCATCATTGCTGTTTAGTTTTGCGGTGTTTACCTCCCCATAATGGAAGAATTGTTCATTCAATTAAAAAAGCTCAACATCAACCTTGCTCGTTATAAGGGGTGCGAAGGCGTGTTGAAATGCTCTTCAATGTTTCTAATGTTTCTAATGTTTTGTTCACATGGAAACGTCTTCTTAATAAATTCACCAATTTTATTTTGCATTGATCAATCATCCGCCTGAAGACGACCAATGATGGTCGAAAACGTTTGCGTGAAATATGGAGATTTCCTACACTTCATGGTTGGTAGTATAAGACCTATTGTTCGACGAATAGAAAGAGTGGATCAAAAAAGAATAAACAGAAGTTGGCACTCCTGTTCAACCAGATATATATATATATATATATATATATATATATATATATATATATATGTGTGTGTGTGTGTGTGTGTGTGTGTGTGTATATGTTTGTCAGTGTATACACGATTAATTAGGTAGTATTCTCTTCAATTATCTCTCTCTCCTACACTCCCATTTTAAATTATGTCTTCGTTCCGTTAAGTTAAATGTTTAACACCAAACCAGTGTCTAGGTGGTGTTTAGATCAAATGCCGAAGAACAACCATGAGGGTTGCCCATACCCTTTAACATAACATAGTAGTTTTATAAGTTCGGATATGGCAATAAACTCGTTTAAACAGCATATTTTGAATGTTGACCTAATTAATTTGATTTAGTTGACTTTGTAAATTTGACGATGTGAAGACGAAATATGAATTACTTTTGAGTAAAGCATTCAATAATTCCTGACGCATTCAATATGACTAACAGTCGGTTAACATGGGTCGAAAACGATTTCTCGATCGTCTCCAGAGGCTATATTCCGATTCTGATTCAATTATCTCTCTTGGTCAAGGCGATTACTGCCCAATAAATGTCCTTCTAGCAAATATCAAGTCGGACAATGTATGGGAAACACTCTCGGGGGAATCGAAAAAGATCGCGATGTTGGTGCCATAGACAAATTAGATTGTTCTTCTATGATTCCATTGAGAGATGTAAAAGAGAATCTATTGGAGAAGGTTGAACAAATCGCGTCGCTACTATATTCATCAATGTATCTGATCGTCTAAATAGAAAGATTACGCATTGTGGCGAATAGTATTAATCAAGAATGTTTGATGGGAACAATCTTTGAGAAGTACCGACTGGAAATGGATCTTAATGGACGATAATAGGTGAAATCGATACTCACTTGCCTAATACACGTTGACTGGTATTGAAACAATACGTTACTGACGTAAACATGTTTGCCTCTAAGATAACAACATCGGGAATTACGTCTGCGTTTAATATAAATAGTTTTTTTCTGTTATTCACCTCAATATATACGAACGTTATTTATGTATTGTAATGATGTTAATTTGGTTCTATTCAATATTTCAAAGCCTGCACACCGCTATTATTTCACTTAATGAAAACATCATAAACGAACTTTAATCGTAATTTGTACAGACACGAACCGAAAATTATTCACAATTTATATCAATAAAACGACAAAGTAAATCAGAATGAAAGATATACAATAAGGTAAACATTTGAAAGATCAGTAGAAGTAAACATCAACAGAAATGATTTTCCTACTACTATAGAAGTACAACTACTACTACTAATAATAATAATGGGGTTTAAGACACTACATTTACAACAACTGCTTATGTAAAATACTTACACGTAGCTTCCGAAAGAGTTCTCAGTTTTAAATATAAAGTAATTGCATAGTTGGTCTGAAAGTGTGACCTGTAGCTATACTCCAGTTGTGGAATTCGTATTGACTTGCCTCATCGTCAACATAAAAGAGCTCACACTACTTGTCGCAAATAACCGACATGTGGGGAAAAATAAGTTCAATCTGAAACAAGAACATTCATGAGTATAGAGCACGTGCTTTTCCATCTATAACAAAAAACAAATCTAAGAGAATGTTCAGTCCCATCTTAGAAGGCGACCATGCCAAAAGACTATACTGCACAGGGAGCATCAGCTGGCGATCACAATGATCCAGCGTGTTGTATAGACGACTGGTTCATTCGATAAAATACACTTGTTTATATTTATTTTAATACCAGTATTATACATTTGAAGAACTATTCAATAATGGTACTCATATATGATTGGCATTGTTTAGCTAACGGTAAGAAATTATACATATAAGTGTAACTCTTAGAATCATTTATTTATTCATTTGACATACAACATATCATATGCGCTGCAAATTAAAGTTTATATTAGTAGTGTTAAATGATATCACCATTTACAGTCTTGGAAGTAATTCAATCGAACTATATTTTCGCTAAATATATATATATATATATATATATATATATATATATATATATATATATATATATATATATAGAAAGAGAGAGAGAGGGGAAAAAGAGTGATAACTATGCGACGATTGTCCAAATTTATTTCAAATTTCAATTGTTCAATGCAAGGTGTATTCAGTAATAAACAAGTGTTTATTATTCTTTCCTTAAGCCAAGGCTTTTCAAAGATCGAAATATTATCATCAGAGAAGAAATACAGATGGATAAGTGGGCTTATATGATATATGATGCTAATCAAGGCAACACGCAACTGTAGACGTAAGTGGCTACTAAGAATTAAAGAGTAGGTGTAGGGTGTCATCCTAAGTTGGGAATTGTGCAGCGAGATCTCTGTTTACATTAATTGTAAACATATGCATGCCAGTAACGTCGGGGGAAACAGTGATCAGGGAGGGAGTTCCAGAGCCCGGCATCACGAGGAGTTATGCTGCTAGGGTAGAAGTCTCTCCGGTATCTAGTATACACCACAGTAAATGGATAGGACCTAGTTGATTGTCGGGTTGTTCTAGTATATTTCCGTTGAGGGGGCACTAGAACAGCAAGTTCATCGGAGCACAGTCCATTGGAGCATTTGTAAAACACGCACGAGGATATATTTATACACTATTGAATTTTATAAGATATGTGTAAATATGTTTAAATTCAAAGTAGGGGTTGTATCATTAATAAAAAAGCATGTCAATGCATACACACAACTATATAATCAGGAAACACTGTCAGCACTAGCAAATTTTAAAGAAACTCATATAAACACTGAAGGTTATTGAAATTATAGCAGATATATAGCTCACAGATATGCGTTGCTTTAATACGAATTAAACTATCGTATGATTACAATCCTATTTAAGCGAACTACGTAAGGCAACGTCATCTAAGGACGGCCTCTCTTCGTAAGCATATGTTTGACCATGTGCCTGCCTGTTTTTTTAGATGTATTATGTGTCTAATTACGTAGAAATGTTAGGCCTGCGAGCAGCCACAATATAGCAGTTGCCAACTTATTATCAGAAATACATTATATTTATTTATCGTATTACAAGATCAGAGTATTGGTCGCTTGACACTTGCTTGGATTAACACTTTGAAGTGTTAAATAGAGAAGAAATTAATCCAAGCTAAGTGCGCAACTAGAACATAGAAAAAAGATAGAAATAGAAGACACGGTAGGTTATACAAATGGTAAAAGAGATATAAACAAATTGAAAGAGTTTACAATTAAAGAATGTAAGCCGATACTAAGCTTAACCGGGGTAACATTGTAAAAATATTTCCTCCCCCCAAAAAATACTTATGGGGAATGTTCTTCAAATTCATCTCACTCCGTTGTCTTCTTTGGTCTGAAGCGGTTGGCTTACTAGGAAGAGTATCACCGACACATGCATGCACATATGTAACCAACAATGTTTGTATAAATAACAAATTATACTAAATAATTGCTCTACTTGTTATTGAGCACTTTTTATAAACACTTGAGTTACAACAGATGTACATCTACATAAACTAATACAATACGTTCACTATCATGTATATATATATATATATATATATATATATATATATATATGTATATATATATATATATATATTTATATATCTATATGCAAATATAATAAAAATAACAGAATTCGTCTTTCTAATTATACCATTTTTTTCAATATTTCTGATAAAGAAGAAGAGCATTTTTAAAAGACGGCGATGAAACCCGCATAGAACGTTTTTCGCATTTTTCAAGGAGGCCGTGGACTATTTAAATAAAGCATCGCCGAATGGCATCACAACACAACATTGTATTACGTTAAGAATTTGTAAATGTTACCACTGGTTTCATATGTTATGTTATTTATTTTAGGTGGTTGTGTTTTTGTGTAGATAGCTTCCAATATTAAAAAAAAATGGTTTCGGAATGTATAATTTGTCTCGTGTTCACTAGAATGTGTCCTTACTCAGAAGAAGGGCAGTTAGGTTTTGTAGATGTTGGTAAATTAAGCTAGCGTTTAGAATATGCATGGTGAGGCAGCAGGATATGGTAGTGCTTGTAATATTCACTGACAATTTCAGTGTTGCTTATAGAACTCTACTGTAGAGTGTACGATTAGAATCCTCCTCTTGAATAACTCCAATTTATATGATAATTCACTATTATAACTTTTTATAATAAGTTATTCAAAAGAAGTCGATGGGTGTACAATTGTTTCCGAAATGTGTTTAATAAACAAAACAACGCGTAGTATACTTTAGACCTCATTGTTTTCCTCCGAAACTCATCGCTTCAAATAAGTAGACATTCTGTTTAATGCTAGATATTGAACTTATATTTTAAAGTGGAGTTCACGATATCCGATAGCCATTTTGATCTACATTATTTTATTCATATATATATATATATATATATATATATATATATATATATATATATATATATATATATAATATATATAAATAATTATGTATATGTTAATGAAAAAAATATATATACATACATATATATATAAATACCCATATATATATATATATATATATATATATATATATATATATATATATATACTAGATCATCGGCGCGACTGTTTTCATATTGAAATTTAGTATAGACGGTGTAAAGAGTAATCAGTGTAAGTCTAGTGTGCGAATGCATGTAGACGTACACAACAAATCAAAATAAATGGCAACGTAGTAATACAAGATTAGAATTACCTCAACATAAAATATGCAGCTGGAGAACACGATTGTAAGGTGGCGTCATGATTTACCTTAGAAACTTATAATTTATCAGAAACGTTAATATTATGGCATTATTAATGTGTCACAAAGTGTTGGCGTTAGTGTCCGATCCGTTATTGTTTCTTCTCCACGCATCTCACGTTCATGTCTGCGTACCTAGCTTTCGTGACATAATTAAGTTGGTTCTATATTACCCTGAGTATATTGTAATGAATCTACGCAGAGAAAATATTTTAACAAACTATTGTGATGTCCGTATTTATTCTCTACTTCCGACACATAAATATAAAAGTATAAACAGTGAGCATCGCTTTTTAGTTGCTACATATTTACAGTTTATTAAATATTACACAATGTGTACCCACACAACTTACTACGTTTTACATGGATGGACTCACGGAAGAAAAGTGCAAGATGTTAAGCATTTTAAAATGTTATCACTGGTTTTGTATGTGATGTTATTACTGTTAGGGTGTGGTGTTTTATGTGGTATTTGTATTTTTTAATTGGTTTTGGATTGTATAATTGTATGGTTTTTAAGTTGAATGCTTACTAAATCAGAGGGAGGGCAGTTATATTTTTGTAGATGTTGGTAAATTATGCTAGAGTTTACAAGATGCATCGTGATGCGGCTGGTCAGGGTATAGCTAATAAAACCGGTATAGCTTTTAGTGTTATTATTATTATAATACAAGTTACATTCTCGCAAAGGGCATACACTCCTATAAATAACATTGGTTCTTTCTAGTGGGCTTTGAGTTGAGGAAGAGTTGTCTTTTTTACTAAAATATATTGGGTTAAAAATTTCTTATAGTAAATACTTAGTCTAATGTTATGGGGATTGTCAATTGGAAACATGTATTTGTGTATAATATTTTGCATGGGTTTTTCTTCTAATCTGAAGTTTGGTAACATATGATAATAATAGTATATGTTTATATTATTTGAGTTGTTGGTGTGAATATAATTATTATTAGTATTGGTGTTATTTTAAGTTTCGAAGCATTGCATTTACTAGTTGATCAACGGCAGAGATTGTATTTTCCCATATTGACGAGTGTGTGTTTAGCGAGACTCCGAATAAGATCGTCAATTTTGTGGTATGTCTAAATGTTTACACTGTAATGACATAAATATATCTTAAATTATGTGTACCAAGCGGTTATTTTAAATGACCGTAATGGTATGATAAAAGCGTTCACGCGTCGTATTAAGGTAAATATTATTTTATATTTGTTCAGAAATAGTTGTATTAAACCCCTTTAAGTAAAATTAAAGTTAAGTACTGTTAAGAGATGTTTGTAAAAATGGATTAAGGTCGTCGTGATGTTTACATATACATTAAATTATTCGTAACACGTGGTAATTTGAAAAAGTCGTGAGGGTATGATGAACGCTTGCCGAGTTCGCGCCTAATAACCGTCTGAAATTGTCACATCTTACACTGAAGAGAGGAATTAGCTCGAAATATTGTTGTCTTCATGGAAAACATGATTGAATATTTGTTTATAAACTACACACTCACATACACAAACACACACATGTATATATATATATATATATAAATGTGAAACTAAAAGTATATTTTAGAGAATATCACGAATAGTGAAATAGTTTAAGCTCAATATACTAGATAGAGCAATTATAAAGATGAATGAAATAAACATGTATGAATGTATATATATATATATATATATATATATATATATATATATATATATATATATATATATATATATATGTATTAGATAAATTAAAAAAGAGAGATAAATGGCAAATCTATTCCAACTTCGATTGTTCAATGCAAGATGTACTCTGTAAAAAAAAACCTGTTGACTTTTCTTTCCTTAAGCCAAGGATTTTCAAAGTTAAAATATTATCATCAAATTACATACATAGAATAGTTGGCAGTAGAAAAGCCAAAATTCAAAATTTGAAAAAATATAAAGTAATGGAGAGTAAGTCAGTGCGTATAACAAATGGTGAATTATTATCGCGTGAGTCTTTATACTTTCATACATGCAGTTTGTGTTAGTAAAAATAAATAGTGTTTTAAAAGTGTGTCGGTCCGTTCGAATTTTGGCTTTGTGATTTGTTAATCGATCATAATTATAAACTTCTACCAAATTTAATACGAGAATATCGTAACCTTTTCAAATTAGCAAACAGCAGAATTTACATGTGGAATACGATTACGAAAACTTATATTAAGTGTCAGTTCTCTGGGGATGTTATCCTAAGTAGATATTTCCTAGCTACCCGAAATACATTTTTAGCTTCTGAAGCAAAAATAATACTCATTAGAAAGGATCTAATGTATTAAAGAAGGATACAAGAAAAACAGATTGTGATTGTAATAAATTAATATGTGGTATATACAGCGTGGGCCAAAATAAGGGTCCTATCTTTAAATTTGAATAACTTGAATTGTAATAACTTCCACAAAATAAAAGTTAAACTCACCAAACTTTATGTGTGTGTAGACTGAGCCTTCCGAGATTTTTTGAAATAAACAAAACAAATGTTAGCCTAAAAACACTTTTTAAAACTTACAAAAACTAAAGTATTGTTTTTTACACTGTTTTGAGTTTTTTAAGCAAAAATAATGTTTACTAAATGAGGGTACGTTCCTTAGGGCTAATACGGCTCATGCTTGCTTCGGAAGGGGTCCTTTACTTATTCTAAAAAAAAAAAATCAATAAATAAAAACGTTATGAATTTTTTAAAAATAGGACCCTTATTTTTGCCCACCCTGTATATTTGGTTTGGTTATAGAAAGCAATAATCACAACATTATAACTGTATTTCTAATCACGTGTTCATTTTGATGTCGACAGGTGGCATCTGTGAGGTATTTCTCAAATTATTAATGAAAAAAATAGACAAAAATAACAAAATGAAACGAATTAACTGAGGGAGGGAATGCACACCTCATAAAGTATTAAGGAATGCTAGTTGGTTTCGTGCCGTAAGATTTGTCAATGTCCCCGGGGAATTTCTAAGTAAGAAAAATCAACTTGCACATCAACTTATTTCTGTTAGTGACAATTTTGTTGTCTCATTTTCTGTTTCTCTCTTTCTATTACGCACACCAAGTTTCTTTTTAGCTAATCGTCACTTTCGAACCTATAAATAACTCAACACAAAATGTGAATAAGGATGTAAATAGTAATAAACAATGCCTATAATTTGAGAGAAGGACTATTTTTTAAATAATGGAAAGTATCATTAAGAATAATTAAGAATAATGAATATTAAAAAAATTATATTTAAAAACATTAATGTATAATACAATGGTGAAAATATACTTGAAACAATGCGTGGCAGCAGAATTGTATTGATGGAAAAGCATAAATCGTATTTGAAATTAAAGAAATAGAATAGGGTGTCTCAACTAAATGTTCGTATATATAATGTGGCAGCGAAAATGCGTAAACAACAATACACACATCAACTGTATTACTGTGTTAAGTTCCTTTATCGTAAATACGTCATCTTGTATTAAAGTTAATGTAAATGCTACTAAAATGATTTATGATTGCTGCATATAGATACAATATCCCTCTATTTTATTATTTCCGATTCATCAGGTACAGAGTGAGAGAAGCGGTAACAAAAATGTAGGATAAGTTTTTCGAAATAATACCCACGAAACAGTAATCAAAATGTAATATTTAAATTCACATTTCAATATTATTACAGATAGTCATTTAATCGATATCATGGTATTATTTTTTGTTAATCACACACTGACAATTAGTTGTTGATTAATCGTATTCCTTTAAGATATTTATTTTCAGCTGAGAACGACTAGGGAAATTATCGTATAGTTTGAGGATCTCGTTTTAGAATTACGTGTAGGAATCATCTAACAAAGTACCAACAAAGTACCAACAAAGTACCAACGTTACATAAATGTGATATAAAAAGGTTTCATCAACATTCACTTCGCGTCTGACTCGTACGGGTAAATAGCCGTGTGTTTAAATTATTAATAAGATATAGAATGATGTTTAGCATTAAGTAGAAAAGTATTCTCGTCTGAGTGTTAAATACATTGAGACACTTCAACTCGCCGTGCTGAACGTGAAAGTTAACCGAAAGAAACTTGTAAAAAAGGTAGCAAGTTAATAGGTAAATGAAACAAAATGTACGCTATTTAATAGATGTATTCGTTGTGCTTCCATTAGTGCCCATACTTTCTACGTGTCGAAAGCATTAAACTACTATCATCCACTTTGGGTTCAAAATACGAACAAGGTAAGCACCTTCGTCTATATACTACAACGTTCACGCAAAAAATACATATGAACACCTGGACATGTATTGAAATAATTTAATCGTAATAAAAGATCACGTTAAGAATATATGAAAAAATGTAAACACACTACAAGTCACTGTTTTAAAATGATTCGGTGAGGATTACTAGTTTTTACTATTTGCATTATTTAAACTATTTGCTTTATTTGCACAGCGTTTCGGATGATACAATCATCAACATAGTTCAGGTGTATCTTTCGGAACTCGGAATTTTTTTTTTATCGTACTTGACACTCTATACAGTACAGTCTATATGATTAACGGTTAAGATTGTTAACATTCCGTCAGCGATGACCGGGAACAAGTACGGACCAGTGATACAATAGATACACGCGTTTAGTAAAAATAAGTTATTCGATTTGTTTAAATTCCAATTCACACAACAGACAATGCTAAATAAAAAATATAACTTCATTGAAAGAAACAAACTCTTACTCTACACTTCTAACATGAGTATGACTAACGGACCGATGACAACCTCTTTCTATTAAGTGTGTCATTCTGAATAGAGTACCGAGTTCGATATTAATATCACCGAGTTAAAAATAATAACATAAATAAGTTTGCATGGTGCATCTGTCGAAAGTCTGTCAAAAAAAGCAACCTCCAAGTTGTCCAAATAGTAAGAATAATACAAGAAATGTGACATTTAATTCATAGGAAGAATGTATAGTGTTGTATATTATCTTAGCAGGCTCTACTCTGTCGAAATATCTTTCTACTGATAGGAACTGTTTATTCTAAAAGAAGATAATCCGCGAATAGTAAATACGATAGATTTTAAGTTACTATCCTCCCGTTGTTCTTTTTTTTGGCATAGTATGATGTTTCCTTTAAAGACAAGTAAACCAGTACACGATTATATGCCCGTCTTGTTTGATTGTTTGCGTGATAGTGAGCATTGAGCTTGCATTCATACAGCTGACATATGTTTGCAAGTATCAACTTCATGTGGCACCTCGTATGAAGGGGGCTTAAACAGTAATTTGAATTTAATGAGTAGTGTTCAGTCAAAAGGGCGAATTCCGTAAGACGGACACGAGACGTTAATCCTCTTTACTTGTCATGTTTAATGGAATGGTTGACATCTGGACATGTCGATCGCGAATAATAAGACACAGGCGCATTATTAAGACACGTGCTTTATTCATGGCAATGTTCCCATGCAAAGGTGAGCCCATAAACGCACTTAAACATATGTATCAGTATTAACATATTTGGTACACAAATTTATGTTTACCATTTTAGAGATTTGTGCAATAAATTAAATTTTAAGGACTTGTATGCAGATTGAGAACGTGTATCTAATCGATGGAATATATATATATATATATATATATATATATATATATATATATATATATATATATATATATAAAGTGGTGTACTAAAAGCGAACTTTTAGGATAAGTGAAACCTATTGTGAAGAGTATACAGCTCAATATCCAGAATAGAGCAGGTAGAATGAAGAAGAATGGAAAGGAATTAGAGAAGAAAAAGCCAAATCATAATTCAATTCAATTGCTCAGAGCAAGGTATATTCCGCAAAAAAGGCAATTTATTCAAGTTAAATTTTCCTTAAGCCAGGCTTTTCAAAGATCAAAATCTTATCATCAGAGGAAGTCGCTAGGAAAGATAGGTGTACAAAGGCCAAGATTTAAAATTTGAAAAAATAAAATAAAAGTTGTAGGGGGAAGAAACACAGGCCAAAATTCTGCCCGAATGCAAGCAAATGTCCGATTGCTAAAAAGTCCGGTGTCGAAAAGTCCAGCGGAGAGAATGAGATGTAGATAGGTAAGTCGTTAAAAGGCCTGAAAGGTTGTGAGAGAGGAACCGAAGTTAAATTCCAAGAAGCCACAACTTCAGGTGCGGCGAAAATAGAAAATCCAAAGGGTAAAATGTCCAATAAGTGCAGGCAGGCCTGCCTGCACTTATTGGACATTTTACCCTTTGGATTTTCTATTTAATTGGCACACATATTTGCGTATTTTTTAATTTTATTTTATTTATATATCTATTTAGTTGTATACGTTTTTACATACATTATTGCTATTATAATAATTAATACTCTCAACACTATTCATGTATTCAGTGTATTGATTGATCTAGGTATGCATATCTATGTGTATTTTCATATATATATATATATATATATATATATATATATATATATATATATATACAGGGCGATTCATAAGTCACTTAGCTATTTAGTTTTGAAATTCTAAAGTTTAAAAAATACGGTAATACACAACAAATTAATTAATGGGGGTTTAAAATTACAGCAGACTTCATCAATTTCCCCCTTCGTTCTGCATGCATAGCTCTATTCTTTTTTGCAAGGAATTTGTAACTCGTTGTAGCATATTTGATTGATTATGAAATAAATATATATAGAAACAAAAGTATAAACGAACAAATTTAAAATAACAAATAGCAGTAATTAGAGAGTAAGATAACATTAATCAAAAGTGCATAGTATGTTTGTGCTTCATATGGTAATCATTTTAAATAGCTAAGTGAAGTGACTTATGAATCACCCTATATATATATATATATATATATATATATATATATATATATATATATATACATATATATATATATATATATATATATATATATATATATATATATATATATACATATATATATGTTACGCTAGCAATGAAATTATCGCCACGAAAAGTTGATTAACCGCTTCACGAAAGCCGGAAACAATACGAAATGTTCCTCGGATAATACGAATTTTTTTCGAAAATAATACGAAGAATTACTCGTGAAAGCGTCGTAGTTATTTATTCCTATTTCACATAAGAACATGCTTACTATTTACGAAGTTATGAACTGAATTTCTAGACATAAGGTCGCGTGTTACACGTATAAATCGGGTTCAGGAATTTTGATTTTCGTGAAATAACACCTTACACAATGTATATGAGTTTTATATAATTATACGCAAAGCATGTTTATGCTAGTAAATACGTTATCACTTCCATTTCTTAAAATAAAATTTGATCGTCCGATGACCGAATATGTTATGCAGATGGTGTACTATGTACATCTCATAGTATGCCCTTTAATATTTCGAACGTCAAACTCCAAATCAAATATATTTTTTGAGCATTCGTAGTAGCTTTAGTATTTAGTAATACTAAAGATGGTGTGATATTTTAGTGTCTACGATCGCGTCAGACGTCTATTGAATAGAAATATGTCACAGATTTCTACAACAGTTGTTATGATAGCCTCATGAACATAACTAGTCTGAAATTATATTAACATTAGTCATGTTATAAGTGTGTGTCTGTTTAAACAAAAAAATATCCTAGGGTCTGCGTTCGAACCGGATGTCAGCAGGGTCGAAATATTGTTTTCTTACGTCTCGCAACGACATATAACATATGAATTGTACAACTGCGGAACTTACACGGGCACAGCCAGTTTTAATAATTATTGGTAACATTTAACTGTTTGCGAATGTTCATTTTATGTTATTAAAAAAAAACGTTTTATATTTATTCTAGATCAGAAATGCATAACATTTAAATGTAAATTTCTTTTGAATTAATATTTATAACAACTTCAAAATCTCATTCCAATTTCCTATGAACAGTTGTCAGTCGAACACGCTTGACTATTTTCATAGATAAATACATGTAAGCTACTCTGACTTTATATGTTGCCGTTTTATGTTACTTTAAAACAGTCGTTTCAGCAGCTATAAACGATAAGAAGTTATATGTGTATTTCAATTTCTGACAGTATGTGCTATTCTCGCCTCTAAACAAAATATAAGTAGCAGGTCTTCAATGAGATAATGATGACGCAAATACCCAACGGTTGATGTGCGTATGTTAATGACATAGTAAGGTTTATTATGTTAGTACTTTTAAAACAATTAATCCAATATAAAAATGTTGCCGATAATTGTTTATTTTTAAAGACTCAATATTTTAACTATGTTGTTCTATGTCGGACATTTGAGGCCATCTTGCTTATCACAGCTTCGTATTAATCTCCTCTTTTTACACTCACCTATATCACTGTAGAATAATGTTATTATCTAACAACACACATCCTCAGTCGCTCCCAGTTAATCATTACTCACCAGAAACGCACCTGAATCTATCCGAAACGCCCGGCATTGGTTCGAGACTCGTCTATCTATAATAGAAAAACTAACAAAACAATGAATCATTAAGAAATGCAAAATCGGTTACCAATTGGATGGAACCTAATAATAATACTAGTGTATGTATGATGGAGATTTTGGTTCTGTTTGTGTTAAGTTGAAACAATACTCTTTTAAACTACTGTATTTATATACTTAGTATACCATTGTATAACAAGAATTGTATAGTTTAGTGGTCTAATGTCGTATCTTATCTGTTGTTACTAGACTGTCTTCCACGAGATGTTCCCCTGTTTTGTTGTAGTGTAGTATAGTCTTGCTCGTCACGATACAATACTCCTATGTGTTATCTCTTTCTTTGAAGGCCAGTGTAGGATACCGACTATTTCTCATATATATATATGTGTTCGCTTTGATTTTTTTAAATTGCTTTTCAGAATGCTTGTATGAGATCTGTGTAGAATCTATTATCATTAAGTATATTTTATTGAACGGAAAACAGATTGTCTTTATCATATATCTGTTTTTAGACAATATTTCAATTGGGCGGGTATAGTTTCCTTCCCTTGGCCATGTAAACTATTTCCCAGGAGGACCTACTCTTTTCGAGGTAGGGCATTATTTGTTAGTTCGTCAGGATAACATGTGTAGATACACTTGTGTATGACGCCATCTTTCCAGGATACACTTTCGCATTGGAGCTAGTGTATTATCTGTTAATTCATCCTAATAAAAGTATCTTTTACCGTACCTAGTTTATTTGAAATTGATGCTTTTCTGATATATACGTCCTATTTCAAGGGAGAAGCGTAGTATCTGGTCTGTTGTCATAAGATAGTCATCTCCGGAATTTATTGTCTTTTGTGAAAGGGGGTACTATTGTATATGTTCTGTTTTACTTAGACCATATTCCTAGGTAGTGTGTCCTCGCTTTTTCTGGGTGTATGATGTAATGCTAGATACTTCGTCATAACACCCTACCAATAATCATCTATTCTTTAGGGGGCGATGTTGTAAATATTCTTGTGAGTGTAGTGTTAGAGCTATCATAGTCGCATGAGACATTTCTCCCAAGCTTATCTCCCACGTTTTTATTTTGAGTTAAGTGTAGTATGTAGTGTTTTATGAGACCTTCATACAAGTCATTACCATTTACTTTGTGCAGTACTCTAGTATATGATCGTCAAAATACTGTTCTGTGAGTCATTATCTCATCCTGTTTGTATAGTATATGTGCTGATGTCTTTATACACTAATCCGAAGAATGGACTCCTCCATTAGGGCAAGTGTAATATGCTTTATGGTCAGCATACCACCCTCATAATAATAATAATAATAATAATAATAATAATAATAATAATAATAATAATAATATAGAAAAATAAGTATATGAACATTAATAATCAGAATGTAAGCGTAAGTACAAATTAAGAAACGATATTCGGAATCCTATATGTGCAATAATTAAGATGGCTTATGTAAAACTCACAACACGAACATCATATTGTTTCTAATCGGCAAGTGATGACCTTATGAGGGTTCTAATTACGAA
>OY744515.1:239380668-239388168 GCA_963556195.1 Sepiola atlantica | reverse complement strand
TTTCGACACATATGAAAGACAATTAGAAAGAATGAAAATAATAGGAAATAAAAACAAACTTATTTTAAGTTGTCCTTTTTTAGTTTAGAAGCAAATATAAGCCCCTCAGCTGTTTGATCATCACAAGAGTCGGCAAGATCAAAGAGTGAATCAGTGTTTCAAGCATGAGTCATTAGAACCAATCGAAGTGCTTGGAAAGTTTCAGACTGTTTCTTTCCACTACTTATAAGCGATGATGGGTAATCCATTCATGTCGATTCCTTTAATGTGATGTTTGCACCGTGCCAGGCTAGGGGACTCCATGTCAGTCAGGATTAGATAAGTAATTACTGCTGACCAGTCCTATAATAAAGAACGATCGAACGCGTTAGATGCGCCGACATCGTCAGCGGGTAGCTTTGTTGGTGGTGAGTGGCAAATACCTGGAAGTGGTGTTCTGCTGTATGCGACTATAATGAATGCCAAACAACGTAGATCGCTGTTAGCATTATATATATATATATATATATATATATATATATATATATATATATATATATATATATATAAAGAGTGGATCATGCATGTAAGAGAATGTATTCCGGTAAAATACGTTATGTAATATGAATGTATTAGTGTTTGTATCCGTCGGTTCATTTATATGAAGATTATTCGACCTGATAAGGTGTCTTTTTTTTATCTACAATTAACTTTCTTAGTTTTTTAAAATGTGTATAACACGTAGAACATGCAATTAAAATTAGTATCAAACATCTATTATCGGCAACAATAACACTCCATTATGAACTAGCAGGAGTTGTGCACCCTCGTTGACCGGGAGTGCTAAAATATTTGTATGTAATTACGTAAGCAGTTGAGACCAATCAAGCTCCGATGTTTCTCCACAGTACGAACTGAATTAATCTTAAGTTGTGTTTAGAGTGAGGTTAGGGTTAGTTTAAAGTAAGTTTGGCGTATAATTAGTGGTAGCTTAGAGTTAGCTAAGTGTAAAAAATTATCTAAGTGTAAAAATTGAAAAAAAAAGCAATTTGTACGTATAGTGTAGGTTGTTCGCTGAAGCGTTTTAACGATCGTTATCCTTACTATTATTTAGCCAAATACGGTCATATTCCATCATGTTCGATACGTTTTTTTGTAAAGTTGCCGCTATTTTTAAAATTCCGCTCTCTAAAAAATATACAAAATTCAAAATGTTTACACAGTAAATGCTCCTATTAAAATTTTTAAACGAAAACACTATTTTTTGAGTTAAAATATTTCACTTTCTCAATGTTCCCGTTTACAAAGTGCAAACTCATTCAATTATAAGACTCAATTTACCGCTAACATTACATTAAGTTAATTATCACTTTTTCTTTTGCGTTGTATAGGTAAGCGACACCCCATCAAAACATTTTAAATATATATTTGTTTTTACGTAATTTTTTGACGGATATATTTTAGGCTGTTTCTATATAATCGCCCCCTAAAGTACAATTTGAAGGATTACATTTCTTAAACAAAAATAAACATCTTTTTTGTCTTAAGAACACTTATGTTTAAGTTAAACCGAGGGAAATGGGCAACTTATTGGTATTTTCTGTATTTTTACATTGATTAACTCGCTTAAAACTGCATGCATGAAGCATGTAAATGTGCTCAGAGTAGCAAATAGGTAAGCAACATTCAGTCAAAGATAATGCATGTTCATGTCTTTGTAGTAGTGAACTGTTCACTATTTCTTCAGGTGCTTTACGTATGTTAAGAAAAGTATTACCGGGGTAAATAGGGACACCGATCTTAAGAGTTTAAACCTCACGGTAAAGAAAGTCATTAACTTGGTGTTTTTTCCATCAACACCTGTGAAGTTAATTTACTCTTGCGTCCATTTTATCACTCGGTAACACACAGGGCACATATACTCGTCAAATATTCCACATATCAACGAACTGATATGCTAAGGTCACAAATGTAAAACCGGCATACAATCAAGTAATACAGTGTTTGAACATAGTAACACTTGAAATATGGAAAAACAACAAGCAACACCCCGCATTTATGCGAGTGATATACCGCTGCTCTGTTCGGTTCGATAAATATGTAAACAAATCCAATGTTGCCCTACTAAACATCGATCAGTTATTCTAAAATAATAGTGCCCCCCATCGTGCAATTTTAATAGGGAGGTGCAATTATGCTTATGTCGTTCTCCCTTCAAGAACAAAATATTAATTCATTAAACCTACCATACGATGACTGTTTGTTTTTTTATTCGAATATGTTTTCCTTAATGCTTAAATTTTGTTTAAAAATGCATAATTTTCCGTAAATGTTCCATTATATTTTCTATAAAAATTAAGTATATCTGAAGGTTGGTAAGTTTGCTCATTTTATATTGAATATTCAATTGTAATCACATTTTACGGAACGTTTTGTTTATAAAATGTTTAGCTAAAACTACAGAGTATTGAACAATGCGTTTTTACTGATGTTAAAATAGCATTTTATGAAAAAAGAGAAGTATTTCAGCCATGCCCGTACACGGCAGAAGTACAACAATAAATATGTTTTCATTGAAATTAGAATACAATGACTGTTCTCATCACTATTTGAGTGAGGTGTTTTACAATTTGTTTACAATTTGATGGAGTGTTCGCTCTACAAATCAGTTATATTTCGTTCGGCACACTCCAGCGAATACTATGGTGACACATTGTGTATTTTATCGCGTTCTGTACACTGCAGAAGTATCGTAAAAAGTTAAATATATTTAAAAATTAAAATATTTACTTATGAAAAAGTAGAAACGAAATGTAACATATTTTTTTTATATGAACAATAGAGATAGGAGAGAAAGTTTACATTGTTGCTTAGAAGAAGTATGGGAACATCGTAGTCTAATACGTTTTGAAGAATATTTCAGTAAACAATTGAGCAATGAGGTAGAAACATAATTTAAGAACCACTAAACTTGTACGTTAGGCATTGTAGGTTTTATAAAGTGTTCAATTGTACAATCAATCACCATTTTACTTGCTAGAGGGCACTTTTATATTTGTATATATGTAGGCGATAATTTTACAACATTTTATATTTGGGCATACATTTCGCTATTATTGTCGGCAAGTAATTGTTCTGTTTTAGCTAAATGAACTTGTTGGTTAAAAAATGCAGATAAATTAAAACTCAAACATAAACGCAAAATACACTGCTCAAAGAATTTGTAAAATAAAAGAATACAAGTACCTGACTTATAAGAAAAAGTTACGTAGAACGCGAGGACGCTGAATTAATAATAGCTATTAATTAGGTGGGGTTGGGGGTATTTTAACTTTTCCGTACTTTTGTTTTCTAATGAAAAAGGAGGTGTTAAAAGATAGCGACCTAAAAGTTAGAAGGTGAATGTCTGTCTTTTTTGTTACTTCAAAAGCAAAAATTCGTTGTCTATATGAAAAACAGTTCTTTAAAAATAATAGTTTTGTTAAAAGTTTTAGTTTAATCTAAACTAGTATTAGCAGTGTCGGTTTAAATGTAATTTAAAGTGCATGATACATAGTTATCGAGTTTCTGTTTTGTTTTATATGTAATTATTTGCCTGTATTTTTCCTACACGACCACACTAATTTTCAAACAATTCGCCGCAGGTCTCGATGTAGATAAAACGAATTCGCCAGTTTGAAAGCTCGTAATTTCTTCAAATGCGGCAGATGAATACGCGTCCTTTCAAGGAGTTGCTGAATCGTTTACGGGAGAATTTGGCGCTGAACGTAAGTCTCAAATACCTGATAGCTTTGTGTATGCAGATCAGCGAAGTTTTCGTACAAAATGACAAAGTATGGAAAAGAATATTAAACTCGGACGATTTACAGCAATTGAAATTGGGATATGCGTTATTGAAATTGTGTTTTCTTTACATATACATATAAACTGGACACATTTAATAACATTTATGAGCCTTATTTACGGTTAGAGATTAATAATCTAAATAATCTTTTAGTCTCGGAAATTAGTGGCATCGTATTTGTTTATTATGTTTGTTTTTTCAGAAGTGATACTCAAATAGTTCTTTTTTTTTTTAGTGCTATCCTTCGTGTATAGTTCACTCATTCGACGACGGGGAAGAAAACTGCGACGTAGATGCGCTCTGTTGCGATACTGCATGTCCTTGGTTCTGTAGTAAATTCGAAAGAAAAACTACTTTTAGGCGGAGGCAGATATCAAAATGCTTTTTTTTTAACAGTCAACGACGACCTAATAAATATATCTTATATAATTAGTGAAATATCCAGCAACATTAATTTTATGTATAAACAATAAGAAAAATGTTGTGGATTTTCGATAATATTTTAAGAAAATAATGAAATTAAGGAAGCGTCCGTTATTCATATCAAGGATTCAATACGGTGTATATTTGTTGAAAGTAATATTTTTGTAAAAATATCGTTATTGGAGCGTAAACATTATGTGTTTAATCAAAGGCGTTTTTTACTTGATAGCGCAATACGAGACGTCATTCCTGTTTATATTTCGGCAATAGTATTAAAATATTCTACGAACATGATTGTAGCCAGCCGATAAAAGCGACGAAAAATATATAATCAGCTCAAAGGATTCGTATTTACTTAATAAACCTATAAAAAGTGGCATGTAATATCATGGAATACAGAGAGAAATCAATAGATATTACAGCTGGATATCATACGAGAAAAAAGATCAAATGATAGCTATGGGTGAGTTAGTAGATTTTAGTGTGTGAGTAAAGGTTTCTTCGACTCAGACTAATTGTTTTTTTTTTGTGAATTCCAGCTCGGTTGGAATTAATGTAGGAACTGTTTTAATCAGAAGAAAATCACTGATAATTTTACTTATATATGCTTCATTTATTTGAAAGAATCGCTGTCATATTGTAATTATACATACGGCTTGTGTTTATAGTCTTATAGTGGTTTTAATTAGACGGGGAAATCAAGATTACTTTATATACGTGATTATCAAAAACACCCACCAACACAGACACAACTATATATATATATATATATATATATATATATATATATATATATATATATATATATATATATATATATATATATATATATATATATATATATATACATGTGGGGGTGTATGTAGGCAGCATATTTTTATTAAGACAAAAGTTATTGAACAACATCAGACACTTTTGCTGAATAAGTGTTTTTTTTCTTTTTCATGTTTTCGATTTTTCCGATGGTTAACCGAGTATTTTTGTTAAATTATTATGTGTAGGATACGGAAGGCTAATGTCGATTATTCGTGGGCACTTTAAATTTATTCATTTAATTGTCTTCCTGCGGAGTGTTCACATCTACTTAATTCGCCGGACAGTTCGTAAATGTCTGGCTTTTAAGTGTATTAATGTGTGATGAGACACTTTAAGTGGGACGTGATTACGTGCAAAGCGGCTGATTAAATACAAATCAGGATAAGTAAAATATATGTTAATAATTATTAGTCAGTTAAAGATATGTTGATTTTGCAGTTGTGTAGTATATATACATTAGCTTCACCACTTTCTCGAATGATCACGTTACATCTCTTTGAGTCTTGTTCAATCTGCCAACACTTGAAAGAACATGTTTGCTTCCATTCACAATTCAATCACCTCTTTGTCAACGAAAATATATTACACATCACAACCCCTAATGTAAAACTATTAATATTTCGAGCATTGTATATACAAACAAAACATCCTACAATTTTAGACATCAATTACGTATCTAGTCAATCTAATTTAAAGCACCTTAATTGTAAGTAATTGAATTTAATACATTTTTAGCTTACGACAAAATACCTTTAAAGTATTTTCATTTTTAATAGTAGACAATTTAATATTTTTAATTATATAATTTTGTTTAACCGTTAATGTTTATTTAATTTGTCATCTTAAATATTCCATATTATAACTTATAGTGTTCCATTTCTGCATTTGAATGAACTTCTGTGTACGCAGTATAAAACAAACTTCAGCATGCTTATTAATTCAAAATTGAAACATATTCAAAAATACGAATAGTGCATCTACATCGTGTATCTTATCATTATTTTAGGGTGAATTGATTGCTAATAAATGTGTTCTTACCTCTGTTGTTTTTTTAATTGACTCTATCCGATTGTGATGTCAAATGTTAAATGGTCTTCATGTTGAAACTATATACACAGAATAGCCTAACTTACAATTTTGTGAAGACTCCTTTAGTCTAATCTTCACCATAACATCGAAATGAGTATTTGCCATGCCCCAATCCTGTGTTCTGTCCACATTATATTCAAACTGTTACAACTTCTATAAAAGAAGCTCAATCTTAGTGGGTATGTGCCAAGGATACATACATTGGTATGGCTAGTTTTTAGATTTCGGAGTGTGTAAATTCAATATTAGTTACGACAAATCCACATCATCTTATAACTAGGATCAGTAGTACGTATCAGTTTTTGGTATAGTTGTTTAGAAAACTATCGTATATAGACAATCTGTCAATGAAAACCAAATAATCTACAAAACCAACGAATGGAATGCATGTGTACGGTTTCAACATGAACTGACCTAACAGCGTTCTTCCTGCCTTAAAGACAACAACCAAGCAAAATAAACATTGCTTATTAAATATTAGCGTGTTTTATGTACCTTTAAAAGTTCTATTTAATTTAACAATAAAAGTCCAATCTTTCACAAAAGTGCAATCTTTGACAACTGTTAGAGTAAAACATTACGAAAGTAGCATCTGTGATTTATACTGGATAATCGTGTTTAAATTATTGCATATGATTACACGGTGAAACTATGTCTAGTGGTTCGGTTTAAATAGCGTACAACTTATAAACACAACGAAATTACAGTTTAACATGAAAAAAATAACTTTCAACTTTTGAATAAAGAAAAGTGCATTATGAAATAAAACAAATATAAAGAGAAAAGTGCAATTGAATGATCGTTTTGCTTTTAGTATTCAAGTCAGAATTGAAGCGGAATAATGAAATAACAACGCCAAAAGAGAACACGTGTGACTATAACATTATTTGATTTATTTTTTCCATTAATATTTTATTTGTAGCACGTCTGGAAAATTTCAACAATTTAAGATGAATTTAAATTCGATTGATCTGTTGGTGAAAACTTTCATCGATGTTTTGCTAAAAGTTATCAGATGCAAAATCGAAATACTTTTAGAGAATATATATATATATATATATATATATATATATATAAACAAATGTAAGTAGCATATATAATCAGAATGTAATTGTGCTTCATCGGAAATGTTGTGCATATAAATTAAGATACATCGTTCGTAAATTAAAAATGAAAGTTCATAGATTTAATTTGCAAATTTCCCGATTAATTAAAGTTCGATTAGAATATTAAGTGTGACATTTCAACAACTCGGTCGACATATAAGTAAACAACGAGCCGCATATGTTTTTGGAGACAAATGGTATTGAACAAAAACAGACACAAATCCAGATGATATGGTAGACTAA
>OY744515.1:239365668-239378168 GCA_963556195.1 Sepiola atlantica | reverse complement strand
ATATATATATATATATATATATATATATATATGTATATATATGTATGTATTTTACCTTGAATTTATTCACTCCATAAAAACTACATCTAAAAAATTCATTAAATATTTCCTGATGGCGTTCAATACACCATTGGCATCCAACACTTTGACACTGCAACATTTTTCCACTGGATCATTTGGATTATTTAATTGTTAGCCTTTCCAAAAATTCAACTGTTTGACAATTTATGATGCCGATTCTTTTCCTGGTGTAACTCTTATTCGATCTTGCTACTACGAATTTTCATGGCGCCTACAAACTATAAATATTTTACTATATAGTCAAGCATTCTTTTTTACATGATTCATTTGAGATTTTTATTTTATATTGTCTTTATGTGGTGTTAAAGTATGATTCTTAGTAATTCCATTTTTCCAACTTATCTTTTTCATTCCTCTGACGATAACATTTCATTCTTTGAAAAGCCATGTCTTAAATGTAGAATATTCATTTTTTATTGAAACTCCTTGTTTCAATAAAACTCAATAGATTTGTATTTTATGAAATATTATTCTAATATTTACTTGCTTATATAATGGATCTATCTCGTATATGGAGCATCAATATTTCATGATAGGTTCTACTATAAAGGTATATATTACATATTTATTTTCCGGTTCTTTAGGTATATATATATATATATATATATATATATATATATATATATATGCGTGTATATTCGTGTATATATATATATATATATGCATATTGCAGAAAAGCCAATCACATGTAACCACAGAATCGCACGGCATTGAATTTATAATTTGCATGTAAATCCTAACATTACAAACTTCACATACAAATGCAGATAAATATTTGAACTGTATTAATATATAATTCATTGAAAATGGCGATCAAAAAAGCGAATACTAAAACAACTATTACACATCATTTGGAAGGTTGTCCTTAAAAAGGTTAAAGTCAAAATATAATGATACTAACTATTGTGTCTAGAATACTGATCTTAATTGCGATTTTAATCAATTACACCATTTTTATTCAAGAAAATGTATAAGATCAAAGTTCAAAATTTAATGGGTCGTTAAAATAATATAAATTAAAAAGCTCTCGCCTAAATAGTATTTAAATACTATGGCACACATTACATGGACTTTGTAATATTTTAATTCTCAAATTAGTTGTTTCCCTCAATAATGCCGATAACTACTCCAAAGAAAAGGAATGTTATGAATTAATGATTTATTAATTGATGTCTAATACCCATTATTAAAATTGTATCCATAAAAAGTTCGCATCTAAATTTTTACACAAAATAAATAAATGCATTTTATTAATAGGACTAACATATCGACTTTTTACGCTGAGAAGATGTGTAAAAAGTATAAAAGCGAGTAATTATTTACGTATAAATCTGATACATAAACATGCTACACTTTGCAGAACTAGAAATATATGCACACCCACATCAACGCACACACCCCCACACACACATATATATATACATATATATATATATATATATATATATATATATATATATATATATATATATATACATATATATATATATTAGGTGTTAGCGTATGCATAACATAAAATAGCTATACCAAGGTTAATCAGTATTAGCAGACATTAATGTCGAGTATTTTCATTGGACACATATATTATCACAAGATTGCATATCTACTTATTATTAGTCATTATCCTTATTGAAAATCTGTTTCATGTGAAACACATCAAAGGAAATACCCTTCAGCTTAGGCTTATTATCTGGCTGTTAAACATACTAGACGAGCTTAATTTGAGCGACAAGTCGACAAAGAGTTTTAAGCCAACCACGACGCATAGCGATGGTGTGAAAACATGATATAATATATAAAATATTGTTTCGAGCGAGTTCAGCAAATGTATTTGAAATCATTTCCTAGTAGTATAACAATATTTTCTTTTTCTATTCGTTATATTTAACATTAGTTTTCTTACATTAAGAGCATTTCATTTATTTACAGAATGAGCTTACTAGAATTTAGGTATACTATCATTCTATAATGATTTTATTCTAAAATTAGTGCAAATATGTTTTATTTTTAGTAATATAATTTATCTTTTTCGGGGGAACTACCTGTTATATATATATATATATATATATATATATATATATATATATATACTAACGCTTTTCGTGCGGTGATATTATGTGAACGCCCTCTCTGTCGCTTAATTACTATAAATATAGTGTCATATTTACTACCTTTAGTATTAAGGTATATGTATATGTTTATATATGCGTATATACAAGATTCCCTCCTGAGAAAACTTCTGATAATTCTGAATTTTGGAACACATTTTTCATGCCTTAGGGATCAAAATGTTTGTTATATTTAGTTTAATTTTGTTTATGTAACGGGGGTAAAATGTGGTGAAAGTTCTACGAGCAAATGTAGATAGCTCAATTTTTCTGAAATGTTAACAATATGTATTGGATATTCATGAATGCCCTAGCATTTCCACTTTTTTTATTTATTACAACGTTTATATATATAATATAATATGGACATCACTTTTAATCAGAGCCGCTTTGAGTGTTATCCCTTTATTAGATAACAATCATGCACAATTATATGCGTGTAAATTATGTTTAAATATAGCTAAGGTTTAGCGTTATATTTCAGAGATCTCTTAGAAGCAAAAGCATGGTACGTTTATTTACAAACGTAGAAAACACATTCTAGAGTCAAGGTAGAGTATCATTATCTGTTGCTTTTTATCTACGGAAAAAGACATAGTTGAACACTGGGGTCGGGGAATTAAATTGGCCTGTCCTGGAAAGAGTATTACTCTAATATCTTTAGAAGGTAATATACGTTTATATATTCATATATTATATTGCCATTATTATCGGCAAAACGGATCATTATACATTTTGAAACAGAGCTGCTATACGTTATGTGATGTAATATGGACGATATTTTAGTTCATATAGTTACCTGAATAAAGTGTAAAACATGTGAAACATTTTACCGAAATAAGCAATTAAACATCAGTTAATAGATATTTCTCTAAATCCAAGTTCTTAAAAGTGTATTCGTAGGTACAACATTGGTATGGCTTCCCATTTGTAAAGTCAACTTTTTCAGAGTTGCATTGAATCCAATCCATATTTTAAGACTATATGCGCTCACTTGTTTAATAAATAGTTCCACTTACAAATAAGTTAATACGTTCGTTATTCATTTTGTTCTTATATCTACAGCTAAATCAATCCTACTTTGATTTACCAAAAGGGTTGAAATTTATAAAGAAATAATGTTGTAATACGGTAGAAATCAGAGTATATACAAGTCGCGCGTATGTGACTCGATGTGACGAGTGTACAATGCAATAAATTTGGGCCATTTGAGGCATTTTTTACCCCCCCCCCCCTTTGACCCGCTAGGGGCCGAACCAGAATTTTTCTGAGGTGTTATATTCAGAACAATTGCCTCTACATTTTGGTCAAGTCTCAGAAACATTGAATGGATGGATTAAACGTTATGGGAGAAAACGGTTATTTTTTGCCATTTAAGGGGTTTTGACCCCCTGAAAGCGCGAACCAGAGTTTTTTTCAAAGTAAGCGATACTTATTGTCTATTAGGAACAATTGCCTCCACATTTTGGCCAAAGTTAAGAGAAATTGAATTTCAGGGCATTTTGACCCCCTGGGGGCTAACCAAATTGTTTTAAAAAATCGGAGAATGTCACTTTCTAACCTGACCAAACTTAAAACTTCATGCAAAATTTCAGAGAAATTCAATGGATGGTTGCGCAAAAAAATCCGAACGGACGGACGGACGGACGGACGGACGGACGGACATGCCTAAAAATATATGTCCCCCGATTTTATAAATCGGGGTTCCAATATCAAGCGGTTAAGAATGGTCATGAAAATTGATTACCTGGAAATAAATAGTTTAATCTAATCTATAGGTGTAAATAATCTATCGTATCTTTTTCCGGTTGTTTAATTCTCGTAAATATACTATAAACCTTTTGTTTAAATATTAATTTACAAGGTTCGCATCATCTAAAACTTAACATACGATCAATATTTATAGATGTGGAATTACTATAGATGTTTCAAATTAAATTGTAGACTTTCGTTTCATGGAGGTGTGGAACTCCGTAGATACACGTTTACAACTACCGAGAAATATGCTTCGATAGCTTATGACCTGATCACCTTAACATACTTCTTTTTAGGTCATGATTACTATATAGGGTTACTTAAATGTAGTAGTAATGACAGTAATATTTTAAAGTAATCTTAATATAAATTTCGAGGGGTAATTTAATGTATATATTTAGAAAGTAAAAACAGATTTTCATACTAGACGACCTCAGCAGGATAAGAATATTAAGAGTTCAGTATAGCACAGGCTGTTTTAACTCGCCCTTTAGTATGCATATGCTATGTATTTCTAATGAAATAACTATCGATAGTATTATAAGTCTCACACATGTAATGTTGGATAATGGGTATGAGGATGGACGCATCTATTGGAGATCGGGTTTGACTTGCGCGGTTTGTGGCGGAGTCATTTTGTGCAAAGCTGGGCGATGTGTTTCCCACGGGTTGCGGTGACAGTGACGTAACCTTTTCAGAGGGTAGGTCACATCTGGGGTGATTACGAAGTTTCGTGACTTCAGAGTTTTTCGCTGTGAGATAACTAAATTGAGAGTTGATGAGTTCTTGCCTGGAAGCCTACGAAAGAACATCGAACGATAAAAAGTTGGGTTGTGCGCGTTAACATTAAATTAATTAAAAAAAAACAATTATTGTCATTGTAGATTTAGGGTCAGCCACGCAAGACGGGGTTCGAATGAGAAGATTGACCTTTGGGAAGCGGTGATTTTTTTGTTGCTCAGGTTCCGATTGGGGATGGCCTGAGTCGGTATCGATCGTGAGGAGAATTTCCTTACATCCCTGGAAATGTGTCTCCTCCAACTGAGGGTTGGAATTGAGGTGTTCGCCACGCCTGACACGTTGAGGTAGCTGATCAGGTGGCTTGCGATGATACGAACAAAGAATAGTCAATGCACACGCGTCAGAAAGCGAGTTTGTAGCCATGAAAAGAGTGGCATGATCATGGGTATATTTTTTGGTGGACCTCAGGGTTGCCGCATTGTGCATTGGTCAATAAAGCATAAATGGTGATAGTTCTAAGTTAGGAACGGGTCCGTCCTGGGTCTTGGATGTGACCGGCCGCCGCGGAAGGACCCTTTGCCCACCCCCACGACATAGTTAGAATCACGGAGAGGCAACACATTAGTAAAAGATGTACGCGAGTCCTCATCGACGTGGTTGGAGTTAATTTTGAGGGTGTCGTGCGTGGGTCGAGGGCAGATATTATCATAGATGGGTCGACAACGTGCCGTACTTTACAGTCTTGGATTAGCAATAGAGGAAATGTGTCTCGGATCGAGATCACATGTGTGTTGTCCTTGAAACAGACACGCGAACTCCACAGAGGGTCGAACTGGACATATAGTTAATGTTAGAGCGGCACGTAAAATTAAATTCGTAGGCTGACCAAAATAAATTAGTTAAGATAGGCGTTTCTTTTTTTTTGTTCCCCGTAATTCGCGGTAAAAGCCGCAGTAGAAAAGTGACTATCGGTTGTATGCCGATGCTTGGATGTGCGTGTGTGAGGTGAATTGGGTGCTTATGTGTTGGTGGAATACCCCCAGGTCAAAGGTCAGACCGTTGTAGGCTCAGCGGAACTGACCAAGTGATGAGGCGTCTTGCCCGATAATGTAACGACGGGGATGGCAATAGAGCCGATTTACGATCGTAAGAGAGGTTTCCTTACATCCCGAGGTTGACGTCATGGCCGTGGAACGGCCGGCTGAGGGGATTGAACGATTGGAGGTCCAGCCGAAATGATACTGGTTATGACCAGACTCTGCAGAGGGGTGTGTTAAAATAAAAATATTAGGATTGTTTTTTATTGTATAGGGAGGGGAAGAATGTTAGATAATGGTTATGAGGATGAACGCATCTATTGTAGATCGGGTTTGACTTGCGCGGGTGGTGGCGGAGTCATCTCGTGCAAGGCTGGGCGATGTGTTTCCGACGGGTTGCGGAGACAGTGACGTAACCTTGAGTTCAGAGGTTAGGTCACATCTGGCGTGATCACAAGGTTTGAGATCTGATGGGTACTTGCCTGGAAGTCAACGAAAGAACATCGAACGATAAAATGTAGCTGTTACAAGCTAAAGGGATTTTATTCTCAACATAAGAGCCACAGAATGAATCTCCAATTTCCCTCCCCGTGCAAGCGACTAAATAGTTAAGAAATTACTAGCGTAACCTCTCTCTCTGTCTCTCTCTCTTAAACAACGATCGCTCATTTTCGTCGATTAGATAGTAAATAAACAAATGGCTCGAATTAAAAAAAAACAGTAAAAAGATTGATTTCAGCCCACGAAGAAACCGCCCGGATCGTCAGAAGTAACGAAGATTATGATAGCGGCGAAGGCCAACAGTGGCAGCGAACGAGGATAGCAGGCGACACAGTATCATGCTACATACAATAAGGTTGGTACAAATAGCTGCAGACTAGGACAAATGACGGCGAGAAAGAACGCACAAGGCAGTACGAATAGTTCCCGGGCTGTTGGAATTCGCCAAATCAAGAAACGACACATCGCCTCATTTCAGATCAACGGACGGGAGCTCTTCTTCTTCGACGACGGTGACATTACAGCGTGTGTTAAAACCAGTCAATGTAACAGTAAATCCTGAAGTAGTTAAAACCTTTTTTTATATGACTATCTTTTGTAAGAATAAGACGCTTTAGACATTATGAGATGTATAAGAGACAAATGATATAACTTACGTAACTTTGATAGCGAGAGGGAATAAACGTATTCATCATGAGCAAATAAATAATTGTGTGTCGCGGTCCTATATTTAATTAGTGTAATATTTAGAACCTATATATGTAAAATTGAGCTTGTTTGTTCTAGATGTGTTATTTGTATTATTACCATTACCTTTAACATATCTCTTTTTTCTTTAACATAATTACAATCATTATCATGTATAGTTTTATTTTACTATCATTACTATTATTATTGTTGATATTATTCCCAGGTGAACTGACCCACATATACACCATCTCTATATATATACGCAGCATGTGTGAAAAGAACATATAGTTGTAGTCTGACAGTTGCATTACGTAGTTGTTGTGTAAGAGCTAATATAAATCTCGACTCCCTTAATAATATTATAAACATACCCAATTAGTTTTGAATTAGGCTCAGTACAGTACCGTTGGGTGTGTTAATTGTATGTTTATTTAGAGCTCTATTATCCTATTAGTGTATTAGAGTTTTTTTTTATTATTATTCTGTCAAGGAACGTTTTTCGCATTGTTCCTGAAAGTCGTCGACGATTTAAAGTCAGTAACCTCCGCATCTAAGACAAATTCTAGTTGATAACACTAACCTCATACATTCCGTAACAAATTTAACACAATTAAAAATACTGGAATCTATCTACATGAAAACCCAACAAACTAAAATTAAAAACGTCACATATGAAACCCCTGGTAACATTACAAAAGGCTAAATATGATGACATGTTGTTCTGTGATGCCATAAACGTTGTTGAATTTAAATAGAACAATGCGAACAATGTTCTATGCGTGTTCCTCCGCCGTCTTTTAAAAAAATGACATTCTTTATCAAGCTATTTTGCTCACTTGCTTTTGACCCCTGAAGATGATTCGTGGAAGAATCGAAAACGTTCGTGTAACCTAAGGAAAACAAAATATTTTTCAAATGTTAATACAAAAAAAGACCATCAGAAAAATTGTAAAAGATAAAAAATGTATAATTAAACAGACAAATGTTGTTATTTTAAACAAAGTGTGCATATATATATATATATGAGATATAGAGAAGACGATAGAATGAGAGTAGCAGGAGAATAAGCGAGAGACTAAGAAAGAGAGAGAGTTAGCGAATAAGAATAAGACAGAGAGAGAGAGAGAGAAGAAGGAGAGCGAGATAATAAGAATGAGAGAGAGAGAGGGAGAGCGAGAGAATAAGAATGATATAGAGAGAGAGCGAGTGAATAAGAATGATAGAGAGATGGATAGAGAGAGAGAGCGAGAGAATAAGAATGATAGAGAGAGATAGATAGAGGGAGAGAAAGCGAGAAAATAAGAATGTTAGAGATAGAGAGAGCGAGAGAATACAAATGATAGAGAGAGAGTTTGACAAGCAAGGGTATAATGCGGATATATGTTGTTATTTCAAAGTGTGCATGTGTTATGCGTGAAAAAATACCGTAGTAAATCAACATTAATTAATTGAAAATTCCAGAAAGTTAACACTAAAATGCAAACTATCTTCGTATATTAACATTAAATTACCATATTTAGAAATATAATCATTCGAGTGCGTATTTATCTTAAAAATATACACTTGATGTGATGTTAATTCGAACTACATTTAAAAACCTTAGGATCCAAATTAGTCGACTTATTGTAGACATAACAAAAACACTTTTTACATTAAATGAATATCAATATATATATATATATATATATATATATATATATATATATATATATATTTATTTAAATATTTTTTTTGTCGTACAAAACTTTAAAATGGCATTGAAGAGACAATATTTATTATTCATAATGAATTTTTTTTTTTTTTACATGGTTCACCCCAAACAAGGCAGGACGCTACTGTAAACGTAAGGGGCTACTGAGAAAAAAGGAAAAGGGGGGGAAGGATTGGTGGTTCAGCTTAAATTGGGATCTGAGCAGCGAGATGTCTGTTTACATTAGTTTTAAATTTCTGCATGTCAGTACTGTCGGGGAAACAGGGGGCAGGGAGGGAGTTCCAGAGGCCAGCAGCACGAGGAAAGAAGCTATTTGAGTAGAATGCTCTCCGGCATCTGGGGACCTCCACAGTGAATGAATGAGATTTAGTAGAATGTCGAGTTAGTCTAGTGAATTTACGTCGAGGCGGCACCAGAGCAGCACACTCATCGGAGCATAATCCATTGAAGTATTTGTAAAACAAACACAAGGATGCTACATTGCGGCGATGGGACAGGGGCTGGAGCTTAGCTGACAGTGAGGGACCTATTAGCTTGACTACTCTTTTTTGGACTTTGTCAAGGAGGGAGAGACTAGTAGATGATGCACCAGCCCAGATGTGGCAACAATACTCCATGCATGGGCGAATGGTGGCTTTGTAGAGATACAGGATAATGTCAGGTGTAAGGAGTCCACTAGCACGGTAGAGGGAGCCAACCTTCTTTGCGGCAGCCTTGGCAATGTCTTCAATGTATGTGTTCCAATTCATGTTACCTGTGAAGGTTAGGCCAAGGAGTTTGAATGATGAACTCTCAGGTAGGGTGTTATTTGCCATGGCAATCGGTGGTTGGAGAGGCTTCTTGTAGTTGTTGAAAGAAAAGGAGCTTTGTCTTTGCGGCATTAAAAGTCACCAACCATTTATGGCCCCAATCCACTACAGCCTGGAGGTCATCTTCTAAGGATGCAGCCATTGCCTCAGATATGATCGCGTCTGTTTTGCCAACATGGCGAGAGTAAAGCGTGGTGTCGTCAGCAAATAAACCGATCTCAGACACTATGTCATCAGGGAGATCGTTTATATAGATCAGGAACAACAAAGGTCCAATAATAGATCCCTGGGGCACACCAGCATTTATGTCATGTTGCTTAGATGAACGGCCATTGAGGACAACCTGGATTTTTCTTTTGTTTAGGAAGGATCTAATTATATTAAGTAGTTGCCCAGTAATACCGTATGAGCGTATTTTCAGGAGAAGCCCTTTATGCCATACCTTGTCAAAGGCCTTGGATATATCAAGCGCTACTGCCCTAGCTTCACCTGCCTTGTCGAGAGTATGATACATGCGTTCAGAGATGACCGTTAGGATGTCTGCAGTAGATCGTGCTTGTCTAAACCCATACTGGCGGTCGGATAGAAGTTTAGCATTAACTAAGTGACGTACTATCGCTAGATTGATTAAGGACTCAAAGATTTTGGCAAAGATCGGTAGTAGACTGATTGGGCGGTAGTTCTGAGGGTCGGTTCTATTCCCAGTACTCTTGTAGACTGATACCACAGAGGCAATTTTCCAGCTATCGGGGAAGCAAGATTCGGCTAGGCATTTGTTGTAGAGTTTGGAGAGAACAGGGGCCAGTTCAGCAGAGCATTTCTTTATTGCTATTACAGGTATAAGATCAGGCTCACAAGCTTTAGAGGTGTCAAGGCTTTTTATAATGTCTCTGACCTGGGGTGGGGTGATGACAAGGTTATCAAGTGTGGCTTCAGTCCGCAATGGTAATTCAGGGAGAGGGTGGTTACCCGAGTCTAAAGTAGAGTTAGAAGCGAAACGCTGTGCGAGTAGTTCAGCCTTATCAGTGGCCGTGCAAACGACATCATTGTGGTTTGAAAGTAGGGGAATCGTAGATTGACCATTATTCACTACACTATTGTAGATTTTCCAGAAATTGCGAGTACCTAGTTTCTGTGACTGGATGCGTTTTTTTGTTAACTCATTATACCTTCTCTTCGCTTCGCCTATCACAGCCTTGCAATTGTTTCTTGACTCTATAAATTTATGCCTATTAGTAGCTGACTTATTGCGGCCGAATTTACGAAATGCTTGTTGCCTCTCAGAAATGGCAGCTGCACATTCCGAAGTGAACCATTGAGGAGAGTGGGGCTTGCTAAAGAATTTTCGCATGGGGACATAGGCTTCAATGCCTGCTTTGACCCATTCAGTTAATTCGTTTGCACACTGGTTGGCAGGGAGTAAGAAGGTTTCCCGCCATGGGGCGTCACTGATGTGGTCTCTGATTGACTCAAAATCAGCTTGCTCGTAGTATCTTGTTGTTTTGAGCAACGGTTCATCAGCTTTTGGGCGACTTTTTAGTGTGATATGTATCATTAGCACAATGTGATCAGCATTCCCGAGTGGGCTATGAGCTTTCGTCACACAAGCCTCGGGTATTGAGGTCAAGAAGAGGTCTAGAAGTGAGGCTTGTTGATCCACACGATCGGGGATGCGGGTCGGAAAATCAACAGTCTCAGAGATGGAGTGAGCTAATGAGAAATTATACGTAGAGTTGCCGGCTGCGTCAGTAAGGCTGGAGAATCCCAACCAGTCGCGGTGGTGGGCATTAAAATCCCCAAATACATGTATCTGGGCATTCGAGTCAATTAAGAGTGCTCTATCTATGCTTTCAGAGACAGAGTTTAGCAGAGTACAGTCCTGGGACGACGGGGAGCGGTATAGGAAATATAAGTAACTAACGTTGTGATGTAAAGTCAATCTAAAGCACATGTAGTCGTAGTCATCTGATTCTAACCTATATTCTCTAGTCAGGGTGTTCCGAACATAAACTCCTAGCCCGTGCATGTGTTTTTCAGAGTCTTTACGGTAGAGTGGGAGGTAGTCAGTCATGTCAAAGTGGTGAGAAGAGATTGAGGATTTACGGTTAGTTTCACTAAGAGCTAGGATATCCGGGGAGTTTGTCAGGAGAAAGGTTTCTACGTCGTTGATGTTGGTTCTAAGTCCCCGGATATTTGAGAATGCAAGCCTCAAGGGCGGAGGCGAAAGTGTTGTTTGGGTGTCTGGTTTAGGTTTGATTTTATTTCTTTGTAATGGCATGTTTGATTTGATTATAGAGTGGATTGGCCAAGGTGGGTACTTGCTTGGAGCCAATAAGCTCACACAACCAGTCCATTAGTAACGACCTGGTCCATGGGGGTTGTGGCCTCGGGAAAGCCCACCGTAGATAATTGCAGGGTCCTTTTCCATGCGCGACATGGCACATACAACTACCCACGGTATTATGCAACTGATGATGGAGCAGCCGTTCTTGGCGCTACCCAAGAGTTTGGGCTCCTGTCCTGTCAGTCGGAAACAGCAGCCAGACAAACTGTCTAACCTGTACCCTCAACCTGTCGGAACAAGAGAGACTCAGACTGGTCATGTAAGACTTACTAACGAAAAAACTTTCCCCGAGTTATCCAAATAGAGAGAAAGAGAACGGCGTTCATTGTCCTAGTAAGGAAACAAGGCTAGGCACTGAGTGTTTAGAGGCGTCCCAGCGCTGTTACCTCTGCGCCTGACTAATAAAAAAAGAAGGAGTGCAAGGGCCGGCGATAGGTAGAACCTATCTACTCATTAAGCAATTGTAGGTTTGCAAACCGGATACTTTGTTCGAGATTCCAACTCTAGGAAGGTTGTCGATCAGGATTAAGGAAGCCATCCTCCCCCAACAGTTTACTGCCACGGCGTAAGTAACTGGAATAAGGTTTTTTTGTCAGAGATTTCCTTCTCTTAGATGGATAGCCTTACGAGGTCTTACGGGTCCAACACTCCGAGAGGGGTAAAAAAAAATAGCCTGCGCCCATGTACTAGTCGGGTATTTCCTAGCCCCCGCAGGTAAGAAAA
>OY744515.1:239285668-239360668 GCA_963556195.1 Sepiola atlantica | reverse complement strand
CCTGCCAATAGTATATAAGTTTTAAGAAATAAGAGTTTATTTGAATTCATTTAAGAGGTTTCGGACGGAATCATCACATAATTCAGTTTTGTAGTTTTAAGAAAGACTCAATGAATACAGATGTAAAATATTTTCTATTCTCAAAGAGTTGATCTTTGTAATAAATGTTGTATAAGTTATATTGTCGTAATTGATACTGTAAATATCCTATGTTGAAATTCTATAGCGATCTTTGAGATATTTTACGCGGTAAAATGTTTGAGAAACATAGAAGGCCGTACTTTCATTTTGTGTAAACTAGCACCCATGCATGATTATTGTTTATATTCATGCTTTTCTGGACAAAATGATACATGACGTCTATTTATAGTGTACAATATAGTACATCGTTGTGTTTATTATTTAGTCTACACGAACACAATATCGCTATATGCCGTCTATTTCACAGCTTCCATATATAAGAGCGTCCCTATATTTCCATTTATTTTAAATTGAACCGGCCATTCACAGTTCCAGTAAACTCGTATGTATGGTTATTCATTTTCTGATTCGTTTCTTAACGTGTAAGCATTCTATCAAAGTATATTTCAATTCCTTAGAATCATACTACGTGCATACCGATAAAATAATGAGATAAAATGCATTGCTTGTGTTTACATTTATAATGGGATTCTCAACACTGACTCCATAGTTGAATTAATTCAATACACAACGACTTATTTCACACCTTATTCTTTCATTTCATTTTTTATCTGCCTGTTAGAATCATCTCCTGATAGGTTAAACAATGTTATGCTTACTCGCCCGTGATTTGTTCACATGTATTATTTAAGGTTCTCAAATACATTAACATCTCACCAAAAAATACTTAGTTCGTGACGTTAACCACTTTCCATATCTAAGTATTGCCATTTTCCGGGAAGACATCGACTCGTGTTCATATATGAAGATTTAAAAAAATACAAGTGAAAGTAGTGGTGTTTATATAGGGCGATTAATGTATTTATTCCAATGTCTTGTTTATATTCTTGAGGTGTGTATGTTGAGCGGATTTTCCGGAGTTGAAGTCGGTATTCAGTGGGGCAATTATGGGGTTATGTATTAGCCAGACAGGTTGCTGCTAGGCCTTTATGTGTATCGGTAAGTCCAATTTATAAGTAGTGCTTGTCTCCTGTGGATGCATTATTTAAAAATTGTGTATGTGTATTCAAACAGACTGTATTTAGGTCAATGATGACCCTTACTATATGGTATATTTCTGCATCACACATAAGACATCTATTTAAGGCTAGAGAGAAGAATCGTCTTCTCTCAATTACTTTCCATTCTATGGTGAAGGTGGTATTTTCATCTTGAAATTGTCATATCTGGGTCGCAAGTGCCGTATCAGCCTATTTTTGTATGTAAAGGTGTGTCTGTGTGCATATAATATTTGCTAGAAGAGTCCCTGCGTCATGCCTATATATTTTAAAGCTATGCCGATGTGTCTGCTTTGTGACGGTGGCTTCATATACGAGGGAATTTATTTTGCATTTCCCCTTAATCGGTCCATATCCACACCATTACTCACGACTAATAATTTACACTACGTAAATATGAAATAATAAATTTCCCAATAATATTGGTCCTGTCATAAACCGGGAAACATCACCATTTAACATTGTTATTACTCCCATAAGTGCCCACTATATCTTAGTTCAAATGCTAAGCTCCCATATCTCCCAAACAGATTCAATCATGCCGACCAAATCCGTACTCTTATCTCTAAACCAGTCTTAATCAATATACCAATATTATTACACCCCTTTATTACACGCCTTTAGTATACAATTAGTTTATAATGTTAAATCCCAAATACACAACATTCAAGAACCTTGCAGAGTTACTGCCCTTAGACCGATCGACACACGGCTAGGACCGGACCCGGATTAAATCTTTATTTATATTCGTTTTCAATTGATTTAAAGTACTTTAATCCAGGCCTGAAAATAGATTTTGATGTGTTTTTTAACTTGTTTATCTTTTCCTAAGTATACTCCTTAAACTCATTTTTTTTGTATGGTATTTTGATTTACCTTACCCCTTGTTTTAAAATTTATTTGGATGCTTTAAAAAAGAAATGAACGTCTAATATAAATACATATCAACGTGCTGGTGTGATTTCGTACCGAAAAAAAACACCTCATAAGCCGGCTACACCAGCTGAGACCGGCAGACCATTAACATCGGATAAACTAACTACACCGAAGAAGCCGATTGTACTCGGCGAAATATATATGTACTATAAACTATAACAAACAATGAAAGTTTATAAAAAAATCGGATTTATTTTTCTTTTTTTATAAAACATCATCGCATCTTAACATGCTTTAAAAATTAGTATTATTTACCTCACCTCTTGTGTTTTATATGTATATATATTTATATGTATATATATATATATATATATATATATGTGTGTGTATATATATATATATATATATATATATGTATATATGCCTATATAGGAGTATATATGCATATATGTATATATATATATGTATCTACATATGAATATATGTATATATGTATGTGTGTGTGTATATATATGGATATATATATATATATGGGTATGTATATATGCATATATATGTGTATAAATACGTATATATATGTGTGTATATGTATATATATGCATATATATGTATATGTATATATATAGATATATGTATATATAGATATAGGTATATATATATATATATATATATATATATATGTACGCATATATATGCAAGTATATATATATATATATGTATGTATATGTATACATATATATATGCATAGATGTGTGTATATATATGCATAGTTGTATGTGTATATATCCATATATATCTATACATGCATATATGCATATATATAAATGTATATATATATGCATATATATGTATATGTATATATATGCATATATATGCATGTGTATGCATATATATATATATATATATATATATTAATATATATGCATACATATACATATATATATATATATATATATATATATACGTATGCCTGTATATATATATGCATATATATATATATATATATATATATGCACAACATTATCTACAATAAGTGAGTACACACCACGATTGTTTTACTTTTTACTTCATAGAACTGTATTTCAATTTTTCGTAGGATTTAAATGAACATAGCCATGTATTTAAATTTAAATATGCATAAGCGTTAAGGTTCGAATCTTCTGTTTATTAGAAATAATAGGAAAACAAATCTATAAAGTCACAGTAAAATAAATGAGTACACAATAATGAATTTCACTTATCATGAATACATATGTACACACTTAGCTGTTAATAGCTGAACTGTATGTTTACACTTTTTTTTTATTGTACCCTAATAGATAACCTAAGGCATTTTACCGGCTGTTTGCTTACATTCCGCTGCTATTGCTTGGATCTATGACTACCAAAGTTGTTTTCATATTATTCTTGGAAATGGCTCTTCATAGCAATGAATTAGATGAAAAACTCGTGAAACTATTGTTAATGTATTCAAGAGTCGTCATTCATATAAGTAAATTTGTGACAATGTAAATATCTGCCGAAATACGGTAGCAAAAGTTGTTCAACGGTACAAAAAAGCTGGACCCGTCAAAAATGGCTGCCGTCCCGGTCAACTAAATGAGTTTTCTGATCGAACTAAGAGTCACATCAAACAACTAATAGAGGGACACAGACGTCGGAGTGCTGATAGCATCGCAGAAGAAATTTCGCACAGTTTAAACGTAACTATGAGTGCTCAGACAGTGCGGAACATTCCTCATGAAGACGGATTTAAATGCTGGATGCCCTGGAGAAAGCCTCTGCTTTAAATTTCTCATAAAAAGAGGCGCTATGAATTTGCTAATGAACATAAAGACAAAGACATGCAGTTTTTGGACAAAATCCTTTGGGCTGATGAGCCAAAAATACATCTATTCGGATCAGATGGCGTTAAGTGTGTGTGAGGACGAAAAGGGGAACCTTGCAAGGATCAGTGTGTCGTGCCAACTGTAAAGCTTGGATGTAGTAGCTTAATGATTTGGGGGTGTATGAGTGCCTAAGATTGTGGACGACTTGCTTTCATCGAAGGAAAAATTGATTTCAAACTCTATTGCCAGATATTGGAGGAACACATGTTACCAAGTCTAACAAGTGTTGGCAGACGTGGACTTTTCTAGCAGGATAACGACCCTAAGCACACGTCTCGGGCTACGAAGGTGTTCTTAGACAGTACACGGGTGAATACCTTACCATGGACGAGTGTTTCACCTTATTTGAACCCAATAGAGCATTTGTGGAAGCATCTGAAACGGAAAATAGAAGGGAAACATCCGAGAAATGATAACTAACTGAAGGAGGTCATCAAGGGTAAATGGAACGCAATTCCGGCGGATACATGTCATAAACTAGTCGAATCAATGCCTAGGAGGTTGTCTGATGTTATAGATAACAATGGAGGACATACAAAGTGTTAAACATAAGATTATTTGTTTAAGATGCTTATGTGTTCTCACTTTTTGTTACTTGTTCCGAATTTTTTGTTAAATTTTTTGCATTGAAAAGATAGTTGTTCCTTCATAGTTTATAAAGCTAGTAAACCACTACATGGCTATGTTCACATCGAGTTTCATTTAAATCCTACGAAAAATTAAAGTTCTATGAAGTAAAAAGTAAAATAATTCGTGGGGTGTACTCACTTATTGTAGATACTGTATATATGCATATATGTATGCATGTATATATATAAATATATATATATATGTATATATATGCATATATATATATATATGCATATATATATGTATATATGTATGTATATGTATATATATATATGTGTATATGTATATATATATATGCATATATATGCATATATATATATATATATATATATATATATATATATATATATATATATATATATATATATATGTGTGCGGGTGTGTAATCATTCCCAATAATATTACATGCTATATTGATGGTATAAAAAACTTTAATTGTCTATTATACACTTTCTAATGTATTTTATAGAATGCCCCTTTTCCTTTCGGCTTACAAGAAAATAATTTGATTTAGTTTCTTTCATCGTTCCTAAATCTGTTTTAACCAATTAATATATCCTTTCTGTTCTGTGAAGTCGAATTCTGATCACGTTTTGTAGTTACCTTCATTTCATTACATTGAGTTAATGCATTAATTGCACACCGTTTTATTTTCTTTGTTTTTTTTTTCATGTTCACTTACTTTACCAACAAAGCGAGCCTCGCCCATCCCCCCTTTCATGCTGTTAAAACTAAATGCGCGCGCAGTGGACAAAAAATTATGTTCGCCCGTTCAATGTCAGATCTGATAAATTCTGGCTAATAGATGCGTTGTTCTCCAAGAAACAAACGCGCACGTTTTAAATGTACTCATTTAGTAACACTCTGTAAAGAATTCGACGTGAGATAATGCATTCCAGTTCTTTATCTATGCTGAACAAACAAGAGCATTGATTCGGTCTGTGTAATTTCGTTTGCATAATGGGCTTAAAATAGTTAATTGCGACGATTCATTAATAGAAATCGCGTATTTAGTTCCTGGCGAGTTGCTCTACTTTAAACAGTATGCGTATGAAAGCAGAATCAAAGGAACTTGAATACAGACAAACAAATAATTGCAGATAAATCAACAGCAGCTTGATCGATTAAAGGATTCTACAAAGAATAGTCGCAGCTACTGCGACCACTAATGATGTGATGGAGGTTGAAAACTACAGTATTGGTTTCTCCATATACAAGTACAATCTTGTATGAAACAGTGACATTCAAGGTGTAGAATTATTTGTCTTTTGACTTTCGACTAAACACTTCCGGAATAGTAAGGCTGTTTACATTTAATGCGTTTTTTTAAAAATCGTTCATCACATGAAAACTGTATTTGATTTAGACCTTTGTATGTTCAATATATATATATATATATATATATTATATATATATACATACTTATATTATGTATATATATATTATATATATATATATTAATATATATATATATATTATATATATATATAATTATATTAATATATATATATATATATTATATAAAAGCATATATATATATATATATATTATATATATATACTTATATTAATATATATATATATATTATATATATATTATTATATTAATATATACATATATTATATACATATGTAATTATATTAATATGAATATATTATATATATATACTAATATTAATATATATATATATATATATATATATTATATATGTATATATATTATTATATTAATATATATATATTATATATATATAATTATATTAATATATATATATATTATATATATAATTATATTAATATATATATATATATTATATGTATAATTATATTAATATATATATATATTATATGTATACTTATATTAATATATATAATATATCTATATATATATATATATATTAATATATATATATTCTATATATATTCTATCTATATAATTATATTAAATATACATATATATATATATGTGTAAGTATATATATATCTATATATATACATATATATATATATATATATATATTAATATGTACACATGTCTAAATATTTACATATATATATATATATATATATATATATATATATATATATATATATATATATGTATATATATATATTACATTTACTTCTGTATCTTTCACTATGACTCTCTTCTACTTTCTTTCTTACTTCTCTTTCTCATATATATATATATATATATATATATATATATCTTTAGGTTGCGTTCCAATGAGCCACATCAGTCTAGAATCATTTCTTTGTGTATTTCTATTTTGTTTATTTTCTTAAATACCTCTATTATTCATCCGGGTTAAAGAAAAAAACATAAAGAAAAAAATTAACTGTGAACTGAATTGGTTATATTTTTCTGCAAATCGAAATATTTTCGGTAGACAGATATCCCATTTACTTGCGCTGTCTGTGCATGTTAATATTAGTGATAGATTAACAAGGCCAATCTATGGTAGCTACGCAATTATGTAACTTGCCTTTAATAGCCGAATTGTTTTTTCATCAAATCGATCGTTATGTACATTTAAAAATATGGCCTTTCCTTCCACCATAATAACAATGTTATTTATTATTTAAGTGTCATAATATGTTACACTACACAGTATGCACATCGCAAAGATTAGATATTCGGGTCAAATAATACGTTACCACAAACAACTCTCAATCACATTATTTATTGTAAAATGTTTTAACAAATGCATACATGTGTCCAATTCAAAAGCAAGTTATATACTTGTCGATCTCTCATATCGATGCACGGTAATGTTTCTAAATGCAGTCTGCCGTGCCGGAGAAAATGTGTTGTTTTGCTAACATTTTTCAATTACGCGTTTGACTGGATCACCTTAAATGCATTAACATGTAATATATCTTCCACTCTAAGTCGTCACAGCACTTAGACTACGCAGATTATATCGCGCTACTTGGCGACACGTTTGCTAATGTCTAGACCTTCAACATATTCATACGAGATAGGGAGGAACATACATGCCTTGAAGACAAAAATAATTGCTACTTGTTTCGTCCCAACAACCAAAAGACCAATCGTCTTCAATGATAATTTTCATAAAGAGGTTGACATGTTTACATATTTGGCGTCAACATTTACAGACAGGGGTAAGGCTGCAGCGTCATCTTTTCTGTTTACTCCAGTCCCGACTTTGGTGAACATATGTGTTAAGACGAAGCACCAAAATAGAGTTCTACTAAGCGCTGGCGGGAACGATCTTCCTTTATAGTAGTAAGTGTTGGTCAATGAGTAAAAGACCATTGAAACTGCGTGGTATCCTCAGTGTCTGATAGCAGAAATTCTCTCAAAATAAACTTCCTCATAAAGAAATCATTACGAGACATCTGCGCTGGTGTTGTCTTGCCATTTGTCGTAAACGACGAGAGTTCCGCTACGAAGCAATTGTTACAGCTCGACTGTAAGTTTGGGGAAAGCAATGCTGTGGACAATAAAACACCTGGCAAATGACGTGGAAAGCCAACCTCAAACCAAATTTGGGCCCCCAAATCTCCGTAATCTGTCGATGGAAGAGCAAGTGGCTATACACTACCAATTCGTTGACGTCAAATCTACAGTCATTGTCGGTTTCTATGGTGGGCGCATTGGCAAGCATGGATTAAGCCGAGTCAATCAACTCGGCCGAATGCTTTTTCAAGTACGAGTTATATAAATATAGAATTACCTGCTTTATTTAGTCTTTTATCTGATTGAAGTATATTTCCCAACAATGCTATATTTTTCATACACTGCTCGTTCGAAAAAAACTAATGAATTATTTATTTTGTTTAATATGTCTTAATTCTTTGTTTGAGTCCTCAAAACCGTGTTAAAGCAACGTAGTCAACAACTATACGTATTCATACTAACGACACCAACTTCCATTCTTTCTGAAGTTTGTAAAGCTTAAGACGGTGGTCGTTTCCAACACCACCTTTTCCAATGCCCAACGAACATACCAACTGCACTTAATAGCACATTTAACCGAGTAAATCCATTCAAATGTCTGAGTCTATTAAATGAAGATCAACTATTGCTTAATGAAGGCTATTGTCAATTATGTTAGTTTTCAACAATCTATAATATCTAAAAAGAAAAAATGAGTAAAATTTTAATAAAGTAACGTAATAATTTGTAATAAATCGAAAGAATTTAGCTAAGAAATATGTAAAAAATTCCCAGGGGCCTAAACTAAATGTCTACATGCTTTAATAAATTATACGCTATGAAATATTAATAGATTTTATTAAGAGAATGTTAAACATTTGTTTTATTAAACATTTGTTATTTTTATGTTGCAATAGTTTACGCCCTACAATAACACCTACCTTATAGTAAACGCATATTATTGATCTTCTTCTCACTATTAACCAATTATTACCCTCAATACTAATGGATTAATGTTCGATTCAATCACGCTTTTTTCTATGTATTTTGCTGACAGAAATTACTTGTTAAACTACGATTGAGTTGATTGAGTCAATTATGTGAAATACACATGCAATATTTTCTGTACTTATTAGTCGAAATTTACAACTATCTGACAAAATGACCAATCTTTTACACCATTTTACCAAGCACGCACATACTGCTTCGCTGTATGATGTATATCATTACACTAAATACAGCAGCTTTGTGTAAATTCGGTTCATCCTACTTTAAACTAGAATGGTCAGTCACCATAATACCACAGCGAAGTAGTATGTGCGTGCTTGGCAATATTGTGTAAAACAAACATTGTGAGATAGTATGCTGTATATCCCTCTCGTTTCCATGACTGTCTCTCTGTTTAGTAAGAGTTAATTGTAAATTGTAAAACTATAAAAATCAATAATAGAATATCCTATTTACAAATAGACAATTATAAATACAAGTTGTAATATAATTTAAACCGTAACTAAAAAAAATAAGTAACTAACGATACAGTAAAAATAAGAATAGAAAGAGAGGGGGGTAGATGAGTATAAATATGTCAAACTTTGATACAATTGGTCTTATTTTTCGTGGAAAAATGTTGTTCAACCTTTTTATTAGTACGCTACGTAATGTGTATATTTATATAAAAGAATTATCACATGTAAGCATACCATTGCCAATTGTGTTCCTATATGCTTAAATATCTCTTTAAATCTCTGTAAACATCTTTAATTGTTGCAAAAGTCTGGATTTTTCAATTTTGGAATTTGTAAATTATAAAGTTGTAGGGGTCTACATTTAGAAATTTATAAAATTTTGAATTATTAAATTCTAAATATTTTAACAACTTCTTAATTATTAATTTCATAAATCTTCTAAATTATATGATAGTGTTAGATGTGTAAATTTGGTTTATATACTTAAAGCAGACGATCAAGTAGTAAGTTTGGAGTAGGAGATATATCGAGACTCTGACTTAAATTTACAAATCCATCTCTATGACCCAGACGTATACTATTCAACTATATACATAACTGATTCGGACATATAACATCCGGTATAATTTACACATCCCTCAGAATGTGTGGCCGTTTTTCCTGTACACTGCAGATATGTAGCATCCGTTTGTGCGCGGTTTGAATCAGTTGGTATTCATTTACGTTCGTTCTGTTGTTTATCAAGAAGTGTTCGTTTTCGGAGTTCTCACGGTGTCTACTAGGCTTGCGCGAGCTTAACTACCTTTGAATATCATTTTTTCTTTAGAGGAATTTTTATCGGACCCGGAAGAAAAAATAGCCGAATACATCAGGTCAGTTTAATTTTATTCGAATTGGATTTAGCGGAGCTTGCATACAACCAGGAAGTTATGGTTTGCATTACTCTTATCAGCTCTTTAGAACCCTGAATTTGGACATCATAATATTCAACACCAAGTGAGTTTTCTGAACCTTTCACATGATTTGTTTTCCCTATCGTTTTCTTATCGTTTTATTAATTTGCATACACCTTAAATACACTTTTAACTGCTATCTACTGCATCGACAGCAAACGAATATCCCGCCTGGATAACTTATAGCATTTTTGGACCACTATTCACCATTTGGATTATTTTTTTATCAACCTCTTTGATGTGTTGCCTGGATCTATTTTAAACTTGTTGACGTGGATGAACTGTATAGGTTTACAAAAAAGTATGTTTTGGGCCGATATATTTGATGTTTTATATACCTTTATGTATTTTAATATATATATTTTTAAATATATTTTCAAAGTTTAATTTTTATTACCTGCAGTAATGTAATTGCGGTAATGACCCTCTGAGGAGAATATTTTCTTTGAAAACTCATGAGTTAATCACTTTAAAGAGCTTTGCCTGAACATTAATACTGTAATAAAATTTAGTTCGCACCTTATTCTATCCTTTCACTTGATCTATTGCTATTAATGCTCTATCCAGTATATTCAGTGTTATTTTAATCTGGATGTTCACTAATTAAAGATATTAGTTGCCTCTTATATCTTGTGTTGTATTAACCATATATATATATATATATATATATATATATATATATATATATATATATATACATATGTATATACATATATATTTAAATACATATGTATATACACATAAATATATATAAATGTATTTACTCACACATATATATATATATATACACACACACATATATATATATACATACATACATACATACATAATTATGTATATATATATATATATATATCAGATAAAGAGGATGAGAAGTGATATTTTGATTTCAGGAAATTCCAGTGAGGCACCCGCTTCTCGTTTTTCTGTCCTTTTTTTATTCATGATATATGTATACCTTTTTTCTCGTGTCCGTCATTTGAAAATATTAATATAACATTAGCTGACTTTTTTTTTCATGTTTGCTGACTTAGCTGACATTTTTTCTGTAAGTACATATTTATACATACACTCATTTCCGTATTGTAAAGAATATATCTGAAGCATTTGTCGGATTGATTTATTTGTATTATATGCTCTGTATGGTTTTAACATTCATATATATATATATTAGTAGTAAGTTTTTGAAAGGCTGTGGGCAATGCAATTCCGGGTAAGATGCAAGTTGAAAGCAAAGGAACAAAAACAATAACAATAAATCGAATACGATATAAGACTTACTATTTATTTTTCCTTTTTTTTCTTTTTTTTTCTTACATAACAGCAAGAGTGTTTTAGCTGTTCGTGTGATGTCCGGGTGATTAAAAATCACTATTTGATATTTCGGGAAAAGACATCCCTTTGTCAAAAATAATTAGACCAGAAGAAGAATAATATTTTATTCTTCTCCGACTGTGTAGAGAATAATACAAAACAAAATGGCTGCCAGATATAGACCGCAGCAAATAAAGCAGTTTCACAGGGAATATAAATTAAATTAAGTTTTATTTTAATATTATGTTAAATATATGATTTGGTGTTTAGAATATTTGTTTAATGTTAGTTAGGTGTATGGTGTTCGATAAATTGTTAGTTTTGATAATATATATATATCATTTTTTTTTTTTTTCATATTTGAATATTTACTTTGTTTTATCTTCGTATTTTTATTTTGTTTATCTTTCTATCGTAATTTAAGAATTTTAATATAAAGTAAAGTAATTAGTCTCATATTTTAAATATTCTAGATCTATCTACTTATCGATTTCGATTATCATCTATTAAAGAAGTGTTATTAATTACTAATTGTGAGTTTCGTCAAATTAGATTAACGAATTAACTTATTAACTTGATATATTTACTATAAGATAAAGGGGAGTAACTCTGGATTTTTTCAAATATTTTTTTTATAATTAATTTTTATTTATTTATTTAAAAAAATTTTTTTTTTAGGTGGAGATCTGTATAACAATATTAGTATATATATACAACATATATACACAGAATACATATATACATATATATATATACATATCTATGTATTATTGTTTGTTTAATTGTTTATCTATATATATTCATCAATTTCTTTACATATTTGTTTGTTTTTTTTGTTTTTTTTTGTTTTTTGTTTTTCTATATTTATTTATTTATTTATTTTTTTATTATTATTATTTACTTGTTTAATTTATTTTATGAATTATTTATTTAATATTTGCATGTTATTTGTATACATTCTATATGTGTTTGGATTTATTAATTAATAATGCTAGGTTATGGGGTGACTTATTTTGGTGTGTTAGAAGAGTATGTTGAATATGGTTTTTGGTTTGTGGTTGAAAGTGTGTAAGGATGGAAGTTCATATGGGGAGGGGCCCGTTTGATTGTTTGGGTGTGTGGTGAGTTAATTATAAGAGGTGAGTAATGAGTGAAATGGTGGAAACGGACTCTGTTAAGTGTTAGATATGGGGGTTGGTTGGTGGATGGGGGGTAGATATTATAGAATGAAAGGTGAGTAGAGCTCGTGACGTTGATTGAGTGAGGGGTTTAATCTGGAGATGAGGATTGATTCTGTGATTCTAAGGTCACCAATGTTTCTGACAGACGCTAAGATGGAGACGTGAATATCGCGCTGAGTGTTTGAGCAAATCTCTATGTGTTTGTAGAAAGAGGATATACGGGTATTCAAGTGCTCCTTTATGCGCAAGTGTAGCGGTCTTGTAGTGTTGCCGATGTAAAATTTTTTGCATTTATTGCACTGTAGTTTGTAAACACAGTTAGTGCGATGGCACAGACCTGTGTTGGGGATAGGGCAATTGGCCAGGGAGCAGGGTTCGGGTGTGTGGTTAGTGTGTTTATTAGATAGATGTTGGCGTAAGGAGGTGCCAGTATGTGTTAGTTGTATGTTAAGGTTTTCGTTATGTATTGCCTTGCGGATGGAGGTAGTGATCTTATCGCTGAAGAAAGGGAGTTTTAAGAAGCATGTGTTAGCGAGGGTGCGGTGTCTACGTGTTTTGGGCTTATTTAGGTGGGCTATGGTGGGGGCGGGGTAGCCATTATTTTGGAGGGTTTGGTGGAAGTTTTTAGTGTGTGATATTTTGTCAGCAGCAGAAGAGCATTTATTGTATTTTGTTCCTTTCCTTTCAACTTGCATCTTACCCGGAATTGCATTGCCCACAGCCTTTCAAAAACTTACTACTACTATACCCAGCAATGCTTCAAGCAAACTACCATTCTCTACTAACACTTCGTCTAGGCCAGACACAGTTTGCATACGCCAGAGAATTATTCCGACTCTCGGAGAAACGTGCCAAAGCCAGCTGCCAGATCCGCTTCCTCAAAAGATGCCTCAAGCACAACATAACACCCAACACTATACAAAACATCCACCTACCCGCCTGCCTCTACCTACCCATACTTTACCCAGCCAGAAAATTCATACATACCTATTGTATCAAGAAAATTATCCAATACCTCCATTGTAAACTTCATCAACTCATCAACATCATCACAGAGATCAACTCCTCACTATCCACACCCACAGAACAATCAACACACAACATATCTACGGCTGTCAATGATGCCTATCACCATTGCTTCAACCTCGAGAAAAACCGACTTAAACGGAAATTCACTTGGCTTTCCCAGAAATATTCTCAACCTCACATCACCAAGAACACTAGTACCACCAGAACCTACAACTCCAACAACCACCTCACTAGCCCCCCCATGGTCACTGACCTCACCGGCTCCCTTACTACTGCCGAGACTGAGCTTCTCAGCCTTGGCCCCAAATTCATCACCACCCAAAAGGTAAACGACCACACAAAACTTAAGATCGAGACTCAATTCTGTAGAACAGCTTATCACCTCAAATGGCTCACAGCATTTAATAAACCTACTCTAGACATCCCTAATAATACAACCAACGCTACTAATTCCTTCCCTGTCTACCAGCTTGACCACCCACTACACCCACCACCTAGTAACCACCTCATTTGTCAAAAACTTTCTAGATTAAAACAGAGGATCCTTGATATACTCCAACAAGAACAACCCCACATCACCCCTAACATCACCAGATCCCAACGCCTTACCCTAGAAAACCTGAAAAATAAAAACCTAGTTTACTTACCCTCTGATAAAGGTAAGGAATTCTGTATCATCTCTCAAGACTCATACAACATACTCGCTCTCGAACATCTTAACAACAACAACCTATACACCCCCGCCTTCAACATTTCAGCCACATTAGTCCCAAACTCCATTAACAACACCTGGTCCCAAATCTGTCTCACACGTAACCTCCCCAAAAAATACAAAATCAACTTCACCACCAAAAATAGCACACTTCCTACCTTCTACCACCTCATTAAAACACACAAGACAAACACACACACACAAATTAGACCTATAGTCTCTAGTATTGAAGGACCACTCTATAAAATCTCTTGGCTTCTCTCTCAAGTACTCAAACCACTACTCTCCACCTTCCCCGCACATGTCAGCAGCTCCGACCAAGTAATTAGCAGACTACACTCACTCCAACACCAACAACTACAAACTAACAACTATATATTTAGCCTAGACGTAATCTCCCTCTACACCTCAATACCCGCACACCCAGCCATAGACCTCATCACCGACCACATATCTTCCTCTGACAACCTAGAGCTCTTCGGACTAACACCTACTAACATTCACAATCTCTTATACATCATCATCGACAACACATACTTTACCTTTCAGCAGCACACTTTCAAACAAATCTCCGGCCTCCCCATGGGTTTTAGCTTTTCCGGTCTCTTAGCCATCACCTACATGAACCGGTTAGAGCAACGAGCACTTAACTCCTGCCTCTCCTATATATTCTTCTCCAGATATATAGATGACATTCTAATCCTTACATCCTCTCAAGACGAAGCCACACAAATATTCAACACATTCAACAACACCGACCCCCACATACAATTCACCATAGAACACCCAAACGAGTCCGGCTCACTCTCTCTCCTTGATTTAAACCTTAACATCACCGAAGATGGCTCTATACACACTAACTTCTATAGGAAACCTGCCTGCAAAAACCTTTTCATACACTATAAGTCTGCCCTGCCCACAAAAGCCAAATTAAGTTATGCCCATAATGAAATCACCCAAATACAAAATAAATGCTCTTCTGCTGCTGACAAAATATCACACACAAAAAACTTCCACCAAACCCTCCAAAATAATGGCTACCCCGCCCCCACCATAGCCCACCTAAATAAGCCCAAAACACGTAGACACCGCACCTTCGCCAACACATGCTTCTTAAAACTCCCTTTCTTCAGCGATAAGATCACCACCTCCATCCGCAAGGCAATACATAACGAAAACCTTAACATACAACTAACACATACTGGCACCTCCTTACGCCAACATCTATCTAATAAACACACTAACCACACACCCGAACCCTGCTCCCTGGCCAATTGCCTTATCCCCAACACAGGTCTGTGCCATCGCACTATTGTGTTTACAAACTACAGTGCAATAAATGCAAAAAATTTTACATCGGCAACACTACAAGACCGCTACACTTGCGCATAAAGGAGCACTTGAATACCCGTATATCCTCTTTCCACAAACACATAGAGATTTGCTCAAACACTCAGCGCGATATTCACGTCTCCATCTTAGCGTCTATCAGAAACATTGGTGACCTTAGAATCACAGAATCAATCCTCATCTCCAGATTAAACCCCTCACTCAATCAACGTCACGAGCTCTACTCACCTTTCATTCTATAATATCTACCCCCCATCCATAAACCAACCCCCATATCTAACACTTAACAGAGTCCGTTTCCACCATCTCACTCATTACTCACCTCCTATAATAAACTCACCACACACCCAAACAATCAAACAGGCCCCTCCCCATATGAACTTCCATCCTTACACACTTTCAACCACAAACCAAAAACCATATTCAACATACTCTTCTAACCCACCAAAATAAGTCACCCCATAACCTAGCATTATTAATTAATAAATCCAAACACATATAGAATGTATACAAATAACATGCAAATATTAAATAAATAATTCATAAAATAAATTAAACAAGTAAATAATAATAATAAAAAAAAAAAAAATAAATATAAAAAAAACAAAACAAAAACAAATATGTAAAGAAATTGATGAATATATATAGATAAACAATTAAACAAACAATAATACATAGATATGTATATATATATGTATATATGCATTATGTGTATATATGTATATATATACTAATATTGTTATACAGATCTCCACCTAAAAAAAAATTTAAAAAAATAAATAAATAAAAATTAATTATAAAAAAAATATTTGAAAAAATCCAGAGTTACTCCCCTTTATCTCATAGTAAATATATCAAGTTAATAAGTTAATTCGTTAATCTAATTTGACGAAACTCACAATTAGTAATTAATAACACTTCTTTAATAGATGATAATCGAAATCGATAAGTAGATAGATCTAGAATATTTAAAATATGAGACTAATTACTTTACTTTATATTAAAATTCTTAAATTACGATAGAAAGATAAACAAAATAAAAATACGAAGATAAAACAAAGTAAATATTCAAATATGAAAAAAAAAAAAAATGATATATATATATTATCAAAACTAACAGTTTATCGAACACCATACACCTAACCAACATTACACAAATATTCTAAACACCAAATCATATATTAAACATAATATTAAAATAAAACTTAATTTAATTTATATTCCCTGTGAAACTGCTTTATTTGCTGCGGTCTATATCTGGCAGCCATTTTGTTTTGTATTATTCTCTACACAGTCGGAGAAGAATAAAATATTATTCTTCTTCTGGTCTAATTATTTTTGACAAAGGGATGTCTTTTCCCGAAATATCAAATAGTGATTTTTAATCACCCGGACATCACACGAACAGCTAAAACACTCTTGCTGTTATGTAAGAAAAAAAAAGAAAAAAAAGGAAAAATAAATAGTAAGTCTTATATCGTATTCGATTTATTGTTATTGTTTTTGTTCCTTTGCTTTCAACTTGCATCTTACCCGGAATTGCATTGCCCACAGCCTTTCAAAAACTTACTACTACTATACCCAGCAATGCTTCAAGCAAACTACCATTCTCTAATATATATATATATTGTGTTACGGTAGCTGGACAATGATTATAATTACTAAATATCCATACTCTAATATACATTTTAGAACAACCTAGCTTACGTGTAAGAAAACATAATGTAAGATATACGCAATAAAATACTGTGTGATGACTAAAAAAATCATCATGTCCTGTTACCTGTTTGATCGACAGCAGGAGATACGGCCTCATGTTTGATGTCAGCTTCTCTTACCTCGCATCATTGTTCTAAGGTCACGCCAGAAAACCTGTAACGTTACGTTCCGGCAGACGACTGGCAAAATGCGGCTTAATAATTGAAATAAGACACCTCTAATGTGTGACTATTCGATAAGGTAACGTAACAATAGAACATTACGCGGGGAGTTTTGTGTTGTGTCAAATAACCTTGCCATTAAATATAGTGCGTCACAAGTTCGATCTTTTTCATTAGGGATTGAGTTTAGATACGAGTTTTTAAAGTTTGGAAGAGGTGTTCACAACCTGCCCGACAAGAATACTTTTACTTAACACGAATAAGCCAACGCGTTTAGCCTTGTGAACTACAACTCATATTTGTCAGTCAATTAACTAAGCAGGTCACAGTTTGACCATGTTACCCACAGACAATTAAAGCTTGTGACCCCCGAACTAACGAAATGATTTTGTTCTTGTTTTTTATACATTTTCTTGAAATATATTTTTATTATGCTATTGATAATAACTTCGCGAGTTATCTTGATCTCGCTTGTTATTTATGTATTTCTCATCCCTAAAGTTACGTCCATATCTCTGATCATCACTGCACCCTTACTTTGGATCACTCACTATAACGTGGGAGTAGTGCAGTCCGGTTTACGAATACGCTACAACACCAACATGTCACATCAAACACTACTAAATATGACACGAGTTAAAGTAATCGAACGTTGAACGCTACACAATTGTTGTCGTCTAAACGGTCTTTACTGTACATTTGCCGTACTTGAACAGCGATTGTTCAAGCATTACATATTTTTCATCCAATATGTAGAATTTACATGGCCGCTAAAAACGAAAGTCGAACGCAGTTGGACTTATACAATGATTATATTCATCTTATTGTCTTATACTTGAGTTGAGAGAGGACGTAATATTGATAAATTTAATTATATCTTCATGAAAAACAGTAATATTAGATTGTCATCTCAATTATAAAGATTAAAAATAGACGTTTTCTTAAATATAATTACAGCATTCTGTTTACGATTGCGACTTGCTTAATAGAAGTAATTCATTTATTCTTAAATGCTTATAAAATGAGTGAATGTTTATGAAAGAAACATTTTAAGAATATTTGGATCGCTCTTCAAAAATATATATATATATATAAGTCTATGATTAAATATGTATCTATAGAATGTCTCTCATGATATTGCTATTGGTTTTGTTTGTTTAGGTTGTTCTTATGTGATCGCATAATGCTTTACATATAGCACATTCATACAAATTAAAACTTATATAATAAAATAGTGAGCAAAAATAGAATCAATACATTAAGGTGTTAAAATATTTCTCTACGAAAAAATTTAAACATTAATACACACGCAAACACACACACACACACACACACACACATATATATATATATATATATATATATATATATATATATATATAAAAGTAAATGACAGAAGAGGCATACACATGTACGAATGACAAATCTATTTCAACTTCGATTGTTAAATTCGAGCTGTACTAGGTAAAACATATTTATTATTTTTTCCTTAAGCCAAGGCTTTTTAAAGATTAAAATCTTATCGGCAGAGGAATTACATAGATGTATAAGTTGGCAGTGGAAAAGCCAAAATTCAAAGTTTGAAAGAAATATTAAGTAATGGAGAGTGAGAATTTGCGTGTAAAAAGAAATATGGAGTATGTCCAGTTGGTTAATGTCCGTTGATAAGGTGTCCAGTGAACGTATATTTACAGATAGAATAGAAGGATTTTCGTAAAGGCAGCGTGGAAAACGTTCAAAAATGGATTACATCCAATAGAAAAGTGTTTAGTTCAATCGTAGGTGGAAAGCACTTATTCGGAAGTAATTTTGAGAATTAGTGCCATTTTAAAATACTTTTATGACCGCGAATGAGAGTACTTTTACAGAAGTTGAAATGGAACTGTGATTATTAAACGCAGGCAGTCGGGAATGTAAGTAGTGGCTTCGATCAAGTGTAAGAATAGTGACAGGTTGGTTTGAGATGAGCCTAAATGAAGAAGTGGGAGAAGGGATAACAAGATGAAGAAAATGGGTGATAGGGTTAGTTAAACAAACTATGGAGTATGCTGGAAGAAGAGAAGGGGAAGGGATTTTTTGGTGACTGTTTATTGCTAGTAAGCAATAAAACCGGTGCGTGTTGGGGTGGGAATATCATAAGGTAAACACAGAAATGAATTCAGGTTAGTGCGTAAATATTTCTGAAAGGTGGGTTCCCGTTATTTAATGGAATTCAAAAAAACGTATATATAATACAGAAAGTTTAAAAGGGTTCCACTTGGGAAATTAGGGTTCAAATGAATGGGAATCTGGAATTCATGTGTTTAATATGTAATAATCCGGACAAAAACTAATGTTTTAGAGTGTGATATGTAAACACATTTAATCATTCGCAGTTAGTTTAATATTAAATGCATGACTAAATAAGAAAATGTAATGTATAACTGAAGTTAGGATTGGGAACAGCGTTAGCTTGCTTGCAACGAGTGATTTGTAGTACAAGGATTATTGGGTAGGATTGGATTCAATTTTGTTACCTAACTGAAGCACTAGTGTGTTAAAATTATAAATAGATTTTAAGGGTGAGAAAATAGACCAGTATAGGAGTAACCAAAGAGCGTAGTTTAACGGTTAGAGACATGGAATCTATGAGAAAAATAGTGTCGGTAGAGCGAAGCGTATACAGAGTTGATGGAATGAATACAAGAGAGATAAAAATAAAAACAATGGATTAGTGTGTACGTGGGTTGGCTAATAATTGAGAAAAAGGGAATAGGAATTATAATGTTGAAGTTAAAGAGGTTAAGCATTTATAAAGTGGAGGATAATAATATTACTTATCAATTTACATTAAGTGTTACGGGTTAATATAGTTAGTAGGTGTACAGGTATACGTTTTGTTATTAGGAGGGTTATTTGTATGGTTGGAATAGTTAAGAATATAAAAAAATAAAAATTATAGAGTGTAAGTATTACTGTACTGTTAGAGAGGTGGTTGTTGGCTGGGAGGAGGGGTGTCAGATGGAGTAATTAAATGTATGAATTTAAATGTTTGATTGTGCCTGCAATTTTATATACGATCATTTTTGAGTTAATACTATTTTTGCTTTCAGCTGCTGTAGCTCTAATACTTCTGTCTAATGTACATAGTTTGTAAAAAACAGATCATTGAGTGTACGATTTAGACGTTTTAATATTGCCCAATGTAGGGAGTGTTTTTACTGTCCCAGCTTTTTTATTAGATTGGATAGATGGTCCTAGTGGCATTGTTATTATTGTGTTTTAAAGAGAAGATATTGTTTGAAATTCGGGTCTTGATGGGGAAGGCACTTGCCCCAATGTCAGTGTGTATTTTGTATGGGGGGGTTATCATAGTAGTTGTGTTATTTATAGTATTGGGAATGTTTTGCATTTGTATGTTCAAGTTCTGAGCCATAGTTAAGTTGGAATTGTGAGGTGGAAAAGATGGGATAATCGGAGGGGTGTATTGTACTGTTAAACAATTCCAACAACACACCATCATGCAAACAGACACCAACATACACATTCTCCCCTCATCGTATAGCTATCCGCAACCGCAACTCACTGTACCTAACGACAACCTAAATAACAGCTATTACACTAACCAGGACCCCCCGCGCTAATAAACAATAACCTTGATCGCACCCCTCAAAGTATATATGTATCTAATTTTCGTGATCAAAAACAAAGACAGAGACGGATAGAGAAAAAGATAAGGAGAGAGATACAGGGGAAATAGACGTAGCATGAAGTGAGTGAGGCTAAAAATATCGGTCTATTACAAACATCAATGAGTTCAAGTGTGTAATAGATTAAGGCCAGTTAAATCATTTACATCTAAGTAAAAAACACCGAGAGAAACTGGTCAGGTAAGAGAATTCTTAAATGAGCTGACTAAAACGTGCAACTTTACAATATAACACAAAGAGTTGGTGATAGTATGTGTGATGTGTGATAAAAAGCGATTTAAAAATAAAGCCTGCTTCTGTTCATGAATAAAAAAATTAATTGAGACGATGTGGCAATCGAAATTTACTTCATTACAACAGAGATAAATAGATAAGCAGAGAGAGAGAGAGAGATAAAGAGAGAGAGAGAGAGGTGGGGAGAGTAACGGGCGGTAAAAATATGACTTCATTTCAAAACAACAAACTCAAGGAGTGTATGTCATGAGGGAAGCCGAAGTATAACAAATAATGAATTATTGCATGAACACAAATAAATCGTCATTTAGTGAGGTGTAATATAAACAACAACTTTAGTACATAATAACATAAGTAAGAGCGTCGTTAAGTGAAAGGAAGTAAACAGCGGCTCATGTAGATACGAACAGTGAGAGAGAGAGAGAGAGAGAGATACCGAGATATTCAGTAAAGAATTTAGCTCATAACAAAAAATATACATAGTCATTAAGTTAAACATGGTAATACTTCGACTTTCCTTATGAAAAAATGTACTATACACACCCACACCTACACACCAACCCACGCACACACACACACACATATATATATATATATATATATATATATATATATATATATATATATATATATATGTGTGTGTGTGTGTGCGTGCGTGTGTGTGTGTGTGTATATGTGTGCGTGTGTAAGATGGATAAAGAAAACACAGAAAATTATGTGATTTATGTACTAATCGACGTTTCGTCTTTATTGAAATAATTTCTCAGGATGAAGAGAAGAAAGTAATGTAGAAAAATACTACAGAATATTGATGTAGATTAATCAGAAAGTGTCCAGATGTCGGCATGGCTGTTGACGTGAAGAAGCAGAGGATGACACACATGATTTTTGTTGTAGCGTTATCAGCAATGACCCGCATCATTCAAAGGACGCAAGATGAGTGGGATTGATGGCTTCGACGTATAAGTTTATGGCTATATTAGCTAGGAAGTTCGTTGCGGTAAAAATATGTCACAGATAAGCTGAATGGCAGTAGGTATGGAGGACGGTAACCGTAAGTATGAGGCTGCCGTTTATTCTAAACTGTGAGGGGAAAGAGGATACAAACTGACAAGAAAAAAATGAAGAAATAACAAATATAATAATACAGTAGATACACGCACATTTGTTCAAAGTGATGGTGAAACACAAACTATGTTTGAAAATGCAAATGTTGACAAATAGAGAGATGCGGGTAACATATTAATTATTTTAAATATTACAAATTCGTAAAGTTAGAACTATTTATGTTATTATTTTATTTGCTTAATTTATGAATTATTAAGTTTCCTGTAGTATGTGGGAATATGTATGAACGCATTTTGCTATAAAGGGAGAGGGGGTATATTACCAATTCAATATGAAAACTGCGTATATATATATATATATATATATATATATATATATATATATATATATATATACATATACTTGTTCGAGCCACACTAATGTAGAGACGACGAAACACGTGTATTTGTATTAATAGATATATATACATATATATATATACATATTATATTACTTTATGTGTGTTTCATTGATTAATTAATGCATTTATTGTAATGTGTGAGAGTATGTGTAAAAGTGGGGTGACAATAATATAGCTTTGTAGTTTATTTATGTATAGATGTGTTTATTCATATTTATTTAGTTCACTCTTGTGTTATTAATTGATCCGTAATTATTTAGAAGTATTTATGATTTTACAAGTGGGTGTATATGTTATATGTGAATACAAACGCAGGCGTGAGGATATGATATTCATAGTGTTTTAATTATGTGGGAATGTGGTTATTTATCCCCGTTTGCTTTATTGCTAGTGTATTACAAACCAGCCAATCACCATTAATATGATTATTAGCATAATTGTTTAAAGGCGTGAAGATGTTTACTATTTTGAAATGCACATTTTCATAAAGAATAAAACGCTGTGGCGTAAAGAGATCATATATTTATAAGTGAGTCGGTTACTTTATTTCTATTTATTTGATGATTTTACATGTGTCGCATTATTAAATTCATAAATTTCTTGCATGTGGATTTGGTTATTTATTTGTATATGATTACTTGACGATTAATTATTAACAGTGTTGATCACTATACACATGTATGTATATGGAATATATGTATGCAAGTAGAAAAGTGAGGCTCTAATATCAATAGTGTTTTAAATTATGTGTGAAATTGTTTATGTATTTCCATTTATTTAATTATATGTGTAGTATTAATCAACTAAATACCATCAATATAATTATGAGCATAGAACACGTGTGCATGTGCGATATGTATAAAACGTGTGAGAAGAGATAGACATTATATGTAATCGCTTTATTTACTTTTGTGTAATGTTTTTTTTAATTTATTCCTATTTTTTTGTTACATGTGTATATTTATTAATAAAAAGGGTGATAGGGGTGGTTATTCGGTTTGATGTTAATGTTTGTTCGACCATGAGTTTTCTAATTAGACCTTATTTCGTTGCTTGATAGCGTTTGAGCTTGTGATGATTGTTGCTTCAAGAAGTATGCTGTTGAAATTTGAATGAGTGGTCATGTTGTGCAACATAGAAGTAAAGCCGTTAAGGAAGTGTCATTTCTAATGTCTCGTTTGTGTTTAGTGAGTCTTCTTTTCAGTTCCCGTTGAGTATCCTCTATGTATATTTTATGACATCTATTACATATTCGTATAATTTGGTATATTCGAACTACTGTTCTCATATTGGGTGTTATTATCACAACGTTTCGGCCGATGTAACCTCTGACCTTCTTCAGGTGTACTTTGTCGAACTCAAGAATCTTTCTCACGGGCTCGGGAATTTGGATGGAATTTCGAACGGAACACGCGGGGGTAGCATGCACTCGTTCCATCTGCTCTGACTGGGAAGAAGTCTTCAATAATTCGCAATTCTTCCGAGGATTAAGCCTTCAAATTAAGATGCCACTAAGAACTAAATGATATTTAGTACTATATCCACTGCGCAATGATTGAATATTCTAACCTTCAGATGACTGTCACTAAAAACTGAATTATACTAAAGTACTATATCCACTGCGTCATGGGCCTTTGCGGACAATTCTAGTATTAATTTTGGGAGCTTTACCTATTCTTGCTTTTGATCTAGCTAATCATCACTACAGATCACTACTCATCTATTATGTATACTTATAGGTTTCCATATTGTATTGAATTATATAGTAGGTCTGCTTAGTAAGTCATTGTCGCCTAACATATGTGCTGCTTCTTTGAGTCGTCTTACTCCCCACCGGTCTTCTCTATCTATAATGTTTAATTCATCCCATAAGGGCAGCTGTTTTCTCTTTACCTTTTATATGTGATCAGTCATAGTCGACTTTTCGATGCCTCCACATATTACGGCTTTCCAGTGTCTTTCGAGCCTTACCTTTACTTGACGGCATGTCTGCCATTTGTATTCTTTTCCACACTTACATCGAATCGGATACACACGGTTCTAAGTCATGACTTTTTCTGTCTCTCTCACAAGATGCTTTCGGAGAGTTGAGTTGCTCCTGAACACTACCCTGATTTTGTATGGATTACATATTATTTGGATTTTTTCCGACAAGCCTCTTATATGTGATATACACACTGTGGTGAGTTCTCGGGTGGTGACATTCGGTGTTGCATCTACATTTGTTGGAGATGATGTGATGTACTCTGGATAGTTGTTCCGGTGGAGGGTTTCTCTAAAACTATCCATTTCCTTTTGATATGTATCGTTCTTATTAGATATTGTCTTTGCGCGATGTTGTAGCCACCAGCAACTTCCTTTCTAGTGAAGTTGAAAATTTTAAATAGTCCAGTGAACGTTGGCTTTCGATATACGGATGACTTAAACCCAGGATCAGTGCGAGTTATCAGCCCATCAAGGAAGGATAATGTGGGGTTATGTTTTTTTTCATTCGTGAACTGTATAGATAGATGGAAATAGTTCACATAGTCCAACAATATTTGAACTGGTGAGGCTTGAGTATGAATGTGTCATCTGCATATAGCAGCCTTATTGTTTGCTGTAGTGGTGTTGATTGTAACGCCATTACCTCAAAGTTTTCTATATTGACATTGACCAGTACTGGGAACAATTATGAACCCATAGCTAGACCTTCTTCTTGTCGGTATATATATATATATATATATATATATATATATATATATATATATATATATACTTCCATCACGAAGTACGTAGTTGTGATGCGGAAAGTCAACATCTCCATTAGATTATCAATTTGTATACAAGTGCGTTTCTTCAGTGACTTATCTGAAGTCAACCTATCTCGTATCACCGTTATGGTCTCATCAGTGGGCACTTTTGTGAACAGACTCACTATATCTAGATTCAACATCCGGTTGGAATGAATGGGGGCATTGTTTATTTTTTCCACAAAATTAGCTGACTTATTGACATACGATGGAAATTTGCCTGTGAGTAGAGTGATTATATCTACCAGGAATCGGCTCATTGGATGGTATGCTGAACTTCGGGCGCTGATAATGGGCCTTAATGGAATACTTTGTGCATCTGAGGTGTTCGTATAGGTGTGGTAGCTTGCTATGATGTTGAACCAGCTGTTAGTACTTTGCAGGTAGAATTAGGTCCTTTTTACTAAGGAACTGTGGCAATCTCTTCTCTGTTTTCAAAGACGGGTTCTTTTTTTACTGTACATGCTACCCCCGTGGATTTAATAAAAGGTCGTGTTTGAAATTCCGTCCAGATTCCTTAGTTCGACAAAGTACACCTGAAGAATGTCGGAGGTTAAATCGGCCGAAACGTTGTAGTAAACACACCCAAGATGAGAACAGTAGTCAGATTATACAAAATTAAACGAACCAATTATTACATAAGATAGAATATATAACGGCGTTGGATGTGGATTGTTTACGGAGGTGTTTTGCAGAGTGCATTATCTGTTTCATGTTTCTATGTGGGTTGTATGTGAGTAATTCTTAGTGTTCATACATACATAAATGCATACATGCACACACACCCACGTATATATATATATATATATATATATATATATATATATATATATATATATATATATATATATATATATATAGGATAAAAAAAAACCAAAGTGAAAACTTTTAGTAGATGGAACCTATTGTGAAAAGGATTAGCTCAATATACGAGATAGAGCAATAGTAGAGCTCAATATATATTTATCACTCTTTTTTCATCTCTCTCTCTCTCTCTCTCTCTCTCTCTCTATATATATATATATATATATATATATATATATATATGTGTGTGTGTGTGTGTATGTGTATGTATGTATGGGTGTGTATTAGTAAATAGTTATACTGTATAGAATGCATCTAAATTTTGTAATTGAAACATTTTTTTAAATGGTAAAATACAGAGGCTTTTTAATAAACATTTTATTTATTTAAATGCATATGTTCGATCAACACAGGATAATATAAATTGTTGTCTTCATTTTCTTCGTCCGAAAATATATGTTTTAGCGTACACTTTATATTTCTTGTGTACAGCAACCACTTCTGATTGAAAGCTCGATGAGTTTCACTTCATAGCAAAATAGCATATATAAATAAGCAATACTTTGTAACATTCCAAATACCAATATTTTATAAATGTTACGATACATTTTTTAAAACTAACTCATTTGATACACTTTTAGGGCTCCGTTTCGTTTAGCAGGGGATCAACCAGCATATGAGTGGCAATATCGTATCTGCCCTCTCTGAATTCATCAGAAAGACATATACATATATATATATATATATATATATATATATATATATATATATATATATATATATATATATATATAGAGAGAGAGAGAGAGAGAGAGAGAGAGAGAGAGACAGAGTTACTCATATGTTTAGCTTAAGGAATTGCTGTGTTCACAGTCCCGCGATTTCATTAACCTAGTGCTCTTACCAGCACAATTAGCATACACAGAGAAGAAGAATACATGACATACTGTCCGAAATACATTTCTATATAAATATAGATGTATATTCTCTTATTTGTTTTATTTTACTACACTTCAGGTTCTACGAAATCAAGGGGTCCCTTTGTGGGGCTTAGACTCAATCGTAATATGAGGTTCAAAACATTCTGCTTTACCTTATAAACGTTGAGTTAGTAAAGAAGTTTAGAAAAAGTAACTTTCCTCACCCCGAATTGACCAGTTTACTATGTTACATATATGTTACAGTATATTTTCTTGTATTTTGGTCTTACCGGATTCCAGCAGAAATATTTATCTAGTCTGGTTGATCATCCAGCTAAGCGATGATACATGAAGTAATATGACATATGAAAGGTGCACCATTCCTTCCAAAAGCCAGTGTATAGACGTACCGAGGGGCTATTTTTTAATCTTCGAATCCTATGTTATTTTACATATTGTGTCAAGATTTCTATGTAGTATGAAAGCATCCCCATGTCGCCCTGACGGACCTTTGTGAAGATATACCAAAGACACTCGAGGATGATGTGTAGTAGGTAATTCAAACTTTTTTATACGTATGCGTGGGTGTGCGCGTGTGCGTGTGCATGCGTGTGTGTATGCCGGTGTATGCATAAGTGTGAAAACTCATAGAAATATAGTAGTTTTTTTACTGCAATATGTTTATATATATATAACCACAAATACAAACTTTATCTGTGTAAGTGCATTGTTTAAACATTCCAAAAAATGCAACATTATATTAAAATATTTATTAGCATATATTTTGCTGAATGTATGTTGCTCTTAGAAGAAAAATATATTTTTGTTGTCGACACATGTGTTACACTATCTTCTGCCAATAAAATTTCAAATAAGATGAGAGATAGTGAAAACGGCGTTACATATTTAGACATGCCATTATTTATGTCAGTAATAAACAAATACTCTTATTGTTGTCAAATGGAATATTGAACATGAGTAATTCGGGTGATGTCAAATATCAAGTTTGATTGACAGACGAATAGTTACATATCGATTTGCTTAAGTTAGAAATGTGATTAATTGAAATAGAGATGATACTGTTTGTAGAATAATTGAATGGTTGCAAAAAGCAAGACAACACAAGTAAAGGCAACCCGCAGGAATAGGAGAGACGAGAAATGGATAGAGAGTAAATGTTTTAATATAGTACAATATATTCTGGACTGTTTTAATATACAATGAAGTGCAATACACTTAACTCGCTTTGCTCATATACGAAGTATTTAATGTAGCTCTAATTTAAAATTATGGGCACATAAAAACAAACATAACAGTAGAAATATAAGCCATTTTTTATTTAATTAATATTCTGATTATAAAGGAGTCAAATCCGTTATTATTATTAAGTAAACACGATATATTAAGAGTTATACAGTTTGAAAATGTAAGTTATTACTGTTCAGACATGTGTATGGTCATTTAAACGTGTTTGTAGATGTTTGTTTTGCTATACATATATGTATATATATATATATATATATATATATATATATATATATATATATATATATATATATGTATACATGTGCGTGTTGATATATTGTCCTTTAAATGTAAAATATGAGTGAACAATTAAAATAGTGAAATAAAGAACATATGAATGTAGTCAGTATCTGTCAATAACTAATTAATTACATAGTATAACAAGTTACAATGTAACGTAGTGTATACATCTCTTTTATATGGCGATGTCTCGTATTTCGTGGAAATGTATTCCATAATATAACTTGAATAAGTGCCACAAGGTATATATTTGAACAATGATATTTACCCATTATATTAACGTCAGAAATACCCACTATTTGATGAAGCCAAAACTTCTGCGGGTTTTGTCTATATTGGAACAGTAATCTAAATTGCAAATACAATGATAGCAAATACTGACGATGCCTATAATTAGTTCATGGCTTTAGTTCATAAAGGTAAATTGAATTGAGGAATTTAACGCTTTAATTTTATTTTCTGTGAACCCAAAACGACTCCGAAGATACTCGTTATAACAGGTGAATGGAATGGACACAATCTCTAATCGTGGAAGGTAAACTCTTAACATATTAAAAACGGGTTAAAATATTTTGGAAACATTCCATTACCGTTTTAATCTCCGATATATGTAATCTCTCTTTCATACACATTCTTGTTCGGCGGAGAAACATACAGCCTCAACACACACACATACACATGCGCGTGCGAACAAACACACACACACACACACACACACACACACACACATATATATATATATATATATATATATATATATATATCGTCTTGGAAGTTTCTCAACCATTAAAACTATATTTAAAAAACACCTAAAACCTTAAGTCCCCAGTCGTTCAGTAGAAAATCACTCATGTAAGTTAATTTAACTTTTACAGATATTATATTAGTTTGCTTCAAACATTATTTAAGGGGTCATCAGTTGTTTACAATGAAAAACTGTTTCGGGAATTTAATATATATATATATATATATATATATATATATATATATATATATATATATATATATATATATTTAGTAATTAATTACATTACGTTTTTTTTCAACATTGCAGAATGGTTAGAAATTACAGTGCGTGATATTCTGATTTCTCCTATTGATTAAATATAAATATGTTAACGCCACTACGAATGTTTCATATATTTGAAACAGAAACTTGAACACAAACCGTATCACTTATATGAATACATTTATAACACTAATGCTTATGATATGATTAAGCTATTAACATAGATAACAACATAAGTGTCCTAATATTAAAACAGTTTTTTAAATAGTTTTGTACGAATATTTTTTAAAGTAGTTCGTTTTTTTAAAGTAGTGCGCTGAAAAAGTGTGTTCAAAAATAAAATATAGATAACATGTCGATTATATATATATATATATATATATATATATATATATATATATATATATATATATATATATATATATTTAAGGACGAAACGTGTATGTACATAGATAATACGCAAAAACAAATATTTATTATTTGTCGCTTCTCGAAAAAGTAGAGCACTGTAATGCTAGTATTAACTCAGCATGACGTCACTTGCTTTATAATGCATTGTTCTTTCCCTTAAAAAGAAGTGGAATGCTTTGACGTTAAACCGCCGAGAAAGTGTTTACATTATCATAGTTTATTCGATATTTAAAATTGTCCGAGCGGTTAAAGACGTCGGATTTGAGTTGAAAATACTTGTAGTCCGGGGTTTCGAATCGCATGACCGGTAGTGAATAGTCATATCTGTATGATGATGAGTCCCGGTTTACGGAAGACACGTACACGTACATGTATAATAAACAATAACACATATTTATTATTATATATTTATGAATATCACCGAGTTTTCCTAAATGCGTTTTGTTACGTTTCGATGTTTTCTGTTTGTTCGTAAATGCCTGATGTCGTTTTTTTTCTCCATTTCGTAGCAAGTTATTTTGAATAGGTGAATTTCTACCTGAATATATCCGTTTATAATAGTGTACCGAAAAAAAGTATGCTTTCGCAGGTGCATCTCCCTAGTTGACTATTGCTTATTATGTAGCTTGAATAAAGCTATGTGTATCTAAATCGAATAATGTTCATTTTTACATCCAATATTAACTACGGGCAATTTGTGTGCCACAGTCTCTGTACTCCAAATGTAAATCTTTGAGCATTGTGTACGTCACAGAACACATATTTACATTAAATATTTATTTTGTTTCAGTTTACATAATTCATTAATCATGTGTTGCCTCATGTACTGTTTCTTGCGTATTGCTGGGTGTGATGTTGATCAAATTTTGTATCACCCGTTGGTTTGTGGGACTCATTCTAACTATACCGTTTGCAATACGGATTTTCAAACTCCAGTATTTCTCGTGTACAATTACTTAGACAATTTAAACATTATAGATGTAGATGCTTCACTATTAATTTTTATTTTCAGTTCTATGTTTCTAGTTTCTATGTTTTCTGATTTGCTTAAGACGACGTTTTACGCCGGTTTTCATTCTTTCTATATCCCGTGTGGAATGCAAGTCAAGTCATATAATCCATTAGTATACGTAACGTTCGTGCTTGTTATAATTCTTATCTACATTATAATTGTGTGATTACTTATTCAGGATGTTCTCCTGGGACTCAAATCTTATTCCTGCTTATTCCATAGGCTGAATTACCCTCATTATTCGAGTTATTCTACATATGAAGAACGATTTATTGCTGGTATTTCATCGTTGCTATTGATATGCTTTTTATTCGGTTCAGCTTTGTCTCAAAGTCAGTGTATTTTCTGTTCCAAAGTAATAACATTTTAGTATTTTTCAGATTATCTCATGTTCCGGTTCATACTAACATTTTTATTATCTGGAAGTAGGCATCATACTTATTGATCAACTTCATCCGTTATATCATGCATGTGCTAATATACAGCCACGGCTTTGTTATGATGATGCCTGTCTACTCGATCCCCCAGCTCCCCCCTTCACAATATTTATTGGTTTTACAAGCAATATATATATATATATATATATATATATATATATATATATATATATATATATATATATATATATATATATTATTATTATTGTTATTATTATTATTAATATTATTATTATTATTATTATTATGATCATTAATAGCATTATAATTATTATTATGATCATTATTATTATTATTATTATTTACTCACAAGGAGTTATCACACTGGTCATCGTCTGTGATCGCCCACTGCCAACAACCTGTGGTATTCCCTGGAGTCTGAGTGACAACAAGTCTCTTCAGACTTCCAGTATGCTCCACCTCTTTTCGTTCATCACCGCTGATGACTTTGCGGTATCGCAACAACCACCTACCACCGATTTCCCGCTGATAAGGGCCATTGGTCCCCTCTGGGGCCCGAGTGGCAACAAGCCTCCCCAAGGTCCCAGAGCTGTCCGCGCTCTTCCAGTGGAGGTCTGGTTTGCGCTTTCCCTCCTCGACCCTCTGTCCATAATTTTCGTGGCGTCAGCCTATGCTTGCGCCTCTCTCGTGCGGTTGTATTTTCCCCGGTTCTGTTGTCTTGTGCTTCCATGTGTTTGTTCCCATTCGTTGCTTCTGTGGGTTGGTTTCCGCATTCGAGAATATTTCTCAGGATTGTAGCTGTTTTGATCATTACTGTCTTTTGTATGGTCTCAGTTATCCCTTTGACTCCTATTTCTCCTAGTCTTTTCTCCATGTTTTGGGGACTGTTCCTAGTGCTCCTATGATTATTGGTGTTATACTGCCTTTCTTCATGTTCCATATTCTTTTCAATTCTCTGGCAAGTTCAGTATATTTGCTTCTTTTTTCCGTCTCTTTGGTCTTCTCTCTGTGGTCTGCTGGAACGGCAAAGTCTACGATTTTGCAGGATTTTTCTTTCTTGTTGATTATTATCATATCCGGTATCCTTGCTGTTATGGGTTTGTCTGTTTGTACATTCATATCCCATATAATTTTGTCAGCGATTAAGCAAATTCTCTTGTTTTTGTTTAGAAAGTCGAGTTTGGAATGTTCAAGAACATTATCAGTCTGTATGCGCACGCCCTAAAGAAGGTCGGCATTGTTGTCCTCCTGTACCACTTCTTGTTTATTCTAATATCACTTGTCATTGTGGTCCAATTCATAAAGTGTGCATACATTCCAGTGTAGTACCTGGGCGACTTTGTCGTGTCTCCATTTTTCATACTGGTGCTGTGCTAGCATTAGGAATTTATACACAATATTCGCGAAGGGTTCGTCTCCTTCATTACACACTCGGAATATCGGTTATTCTACAGTTTTGTCAATGTAATGTATGCTGGACATGTAGCGGGGAACTTGTTCCTTGGCTGCCATTAAGGTGTTCTCGGAAGATATTTTGAGATAACTACTTGCCAACCAATTCCAGCTGTCATTATATCTTAATGCAGTGTGTTTAAGGAATACACTGTGATGTTAATTTCAAATAATGTTAACCCTCTCTCTGGCAACCTTTTATTCTTTTTCATACTATATACGTACCTATTGCCGCAGTATTGCGCATACTATATGCATACCAATCGTCGCCCCAGTGTGCATACTATATACGTACGTATCGTACGTATTTGAACTGTCATCAGCCCTCATCCTCTTCTATGATTTATCATGCTAATAGTCGCGTCTAGAGTGTTTAACCGATGTCATTCGAGTACAATTCATTGAGAAGCTGCTGTTTTTTGTTGATGTTGCTTTTTGCGGAGTTTGCTTTGTTTCTTTATTTCTTGTATTTGTTTTTCTACGGCTCAGACAAAATGCACGGTCGGAAAAACGTAATTAAACCATATTAAATGTTTAGGTATAATCACAATGTCTATATATATATATATTTATATATATATATATATTAACATATATATATATATATTTATATATATATATATATATATATTAATATATATATATATATTTATATATATATATTTATATATATATATATTTTTATATATATATATATATATATATATGTGGATGTGTGTGAGGGGATGTGTGCATTCGCTTCCGTCACACAAGTAAAAAAAAACCTGTTAAAAGAAACCATGTTAAATTCTTAAAGGAAGAGAGCGAAAGAGATCGAGTGAGAGAGAGAGAAGGTGAGAGATAGATAAATAGCGAGTAATAGAGAGAAAAAGAGAGACAGCGAGGAACATAAACTCAACATGGTCCATCTGGACTGAAGTGGGAAAACAATACTCTGTTCTATTTCCGTAAAATACTTAGTGTTTCCTTTCCTCTTCCTATACTGAGAAATAGATTTACATTGAAATGTTTTCTTTTATTTGTAGTTTCACCGATACACTTTATAATAGTAATAGTAATGCTTACACTGGCGAAGCGTACTTTGTTTTCCATACTTTTGATGGGTGTTGTATACTCGCCAATTCATATGTCCAAGTAGGGAGCAGTCATCTGATACATAAATTACATAGCAATACTTTATAACTATGGGTGTCCTAACATAGGTGCGTACACTCTAATATCCAGTATCAACCATCTATACATGTTTTTTCTCAATATAACACTAGATATTCTCAACATATAAGTAGTATATGTTATGCAACATATGTTGTATAGTAAAGCTTATCAGGCATAGAGGCATGATTTTTATTAAAAATCATTCATCATTTGTTATTTAAATGTGGCATAGTAATTATTAAGTTATCGGTATTTTCTATTATATGTGTATATTGTCCATACATGGACAAGTAAGTGTGACGTGTAATATAGTAGCAATACTATATTCCTATGAACGTGTCTCCAAAGGTGCTGGCGTAAAGATGTGAGATTTTGAAACAATGCTACGTACCGAATTATACCCATCATCATTCACGGCCCTGCCTTCTGTAAGTCGTCGGTGACTATGTTACGAATCATTGTCCTATTATACATTGAACAAAATAATCTAATTGCATTCCGGTATGTCCACCGACATATATTTCCATAAACTTATATCTTGGTCTGCCCGCTAGCTTACAGACAAGTACTCTACCAGGAAGAACTAAATAGCCGAGTACTTTGTGTGTATATATATATATATATATATATATATATATATATATATATATATATATATATATATATATATATATATATATGGCCGGTACAATTCATTTGTATTTTCATTAAAGTCTGCATGAATTTCCCAGGTGTGTATTCAGATCGACTCCACACCTCATTAAGTACATGCTGGTTTCAGAAGATATTTAGCATCCTGCACATAAACGATGTCTCTACGGAAAAAATAGGTTTAGTTTCTAATTACGTCCAATTCATGCTTCTATAAAGTAGAATTGAAGTATCTTTAATCTCGTCTCCAGCGAGATGGTACGAGGCTGATATCAGAATGCAGGTTCTTATACGTACTCTTTGACTGGAAAAGTCTAGATTTTACGCCTGACCTATACTTTCGATCGGACGTGTTGCCTGACGCAAGGTAGTTAAATGATTTTACTAACGAGTCTGCAGTGTCTCCGATCTTGATTTTACAGGCAGGCATTCGAGGATTTTCAGAACTCCTCATGCAAAGGTATATTTGGCATTCAGTTGTAATCCGTATCTTTCGCTTTATTTAACTACTACGTCAGAAGGATTTGCACTATTCACTTGAACATTATCATCAGCGTATCGGATATTGTTCATCTGGCGTTTTCCAATTGAAAGACTCTCTAAACCGTTCAAATGGCTCAATAAATATCTACTATATAAAGCTAACGATCCAGAGCTAATATACATTCCTGTCTTACTCCACGGTATATTCCTGTCCATGGACTCATTTCATCATCCATACGAATAGCTGATTGCTGGTCGCAGTAAAAGTTGCGTATTAATTAATTAAAAGTTGTATTAATAGAATGGCCTAGCCATAAATATGGAGGTATACTAGCATCTGTAATAAAGGTCCGTGTCAGAATTTGTCAAACGCTTTTCTGTGGTTCAGGAAGCATACGTGTAGATATTGTTGATATTCGATCGATCTGTTAGCGAGAATACGAAGGAGGAGACTGCGTTCCGCGTGCATTGTTCTTATAGGAAGCCAAATTGCCCCTCTGAGATGGCCGGTTGTATCGCTTTACACAGTCTATGTAAAAATACTGGCAAAATGATGTTGATGATGTTACAAATGAAGCTGAGTGTTCAATACAGCTAACTTTCAATTACACCTGATCTCTACGGCAGATTAACGAAGACAGATTTAGCTAGATACTCCAGGATGTTTCCACTATTGTATATATCATTGGCGAATTATAGTGTCTGATATAAGTTCTAAGCAGGTCTACTTTCGTAGTATTGAACTTTTATATATACTAGTGATAACAAGCTGTACCTTACAAGAGTCGTTCATGTGCATACTCTAAAATGTTTTATATTTTATCTCGTTTCATTATATTCAATAATCACCTTCGATTATTTTACACAGAGTGCATGATTTATATATTCATATTTCTGTTTGTATAAATGTAATTTAACGCATCGTCGACATTAAACTATGTTATTTGTTTACAGTAACTGTTTATGACACTGTTTTCTTTTCTTTAAAAGAAAACTTGCCTTCTACAATAAATGTACCAGTATAAAATGTAGATACTCAATTTGAAAAAAACGTTTCTATTACATTTATTTTTTTATTTACGCCCACTGTGATTTTATGATTGTACATATAAATATAAGACGGTAACGTTTGTATATACAAAAAAGATATATTCCAATATTTATAAATACTTCATGTTCAAAAAATGTGGTTACACTCGCTATCGGTTCCTCATTATATTGTTTTTTTTATAAATAGGTTTATCGTATTTCTAATAGCTTAGTAAGCACAGGCTGGCTTAATTGACTGAAACTGATAATCTAAATATTTTCAAAATATATTTAAATATGTACCGTTCGATAACCACACGTTTAAGTTTTCCTCTTCAAACCGATTAATATGTAAGTAATTAATTATCGAAACGGATTTATATACCGTTTTGCAATATTACATACTGTGGATTTCTTTACATAGGTGTTATCGTTTACATTTTATTATGACTATTTTATTTTCTCAGTAAGAGTTCTAATACATTTGATTACTATTGATCGCTGACTGCCGGTATTATTTTTGGTAGTATAGGTAGGATGATGAGATAGAAAACAAAGAAGAGGGAGAAGGAGGTCGCAGTTTTTGTAGTAGTGCATATTTATCAATACACTTGCACATTTTAACTGTAGTAACAATGTAGTTATTAATTAATAAGTAAGGGTCCGCGTATTGTCAAAGGATTCGTGTTCCAAACTCAGCTTAAAGTATGTGTTCGTCTCGCAACACTGAACAGCTCTCATGATATGGTAAATGAATGAATCTATCCGTAGATGGCTACATATATATATATATATATATATATATATATATATATATATATATATATATATATATATATATGTGGGCACGTGTGATTGTGGCCAACGTTCGTTATTAATACACATGACAATGCCTGCTGTTATGTGTTTTACACATTAGACTCTCGTAAATATCACAAATAACATATTTACATCATGTGCTAGTCTCGGCACAGTGAACAGCTCTCAGTATGGTAAATGAATGAGTCTATCCGTGAGTCGCTATATATATATATATATATATATATATATATATATATATATATATATATATATATATATATATATATATATAGTAGAGACAGAGAGAGAGGTGTGTGTGTACGTGTGATTGTGACACAGGTGCGTGATTAATACCCTTTTAATGCCTGCTTTTTATGTATTTTACATATTAGACTTCTGTAAATAACACAAATGGCATATTTACATCGTTACTTTTAAATAAGTATACAGTACTTTTACAGCATCCGGCTAACTTATTCTTCGTCTCTTTATATGTTGAAAATGTATTGCGTGCAGACGTTATATGTTAAAATCTATGGGGAAAAATGTTATTCTAAAAACATCATTTCACGAAAAGAAAAACAACCACTAAGAATCGAGAAGTTTCCATTGACGTATCTTGACTTTTATACAATATAGAAGAATATATTGATAACAAAAACAAACAACTGCATCTTTTTCTATACCCCATTTCTTTTGTCAACCCGATATGTGTCTATCTCGTCTTTTGCCATTTAGATGAAACCAAATACGGCAAAATATCCTTTGAACACGCATATAAAAACCAATAAACCGATATAAACTGAAGTTTAACGGCGCAAACTTTCCGTTCTTTTTCCGGTTCTTCTCTGTCCGTATATATATATATATATATATATATAATTATTTCCACAATCAGACAACGCCGAAGCTCACAACCTATGAAAAGAAACAAACCGGAAGTCCTAATATATATATATATATATATATATATATATATATATATATATATATATATATATATATATATATATATATATATTTAATTAACTTGTTACAAATATCCAGGGGGTATAAATCCGAAGGAAGTTGAAACCGAGTTTATGAGAGTGCTCAATGAAAATTCAGAGCAAAGTATATTTTTTTTGTTGGTGATTTATTATTCCATTAATTGCGACAAAATGTATGCTGTTTCATTAGCGCCCATAATGAACGCCAACTTTTCAAGCGACAATGGAATCCAAATGCCTAAGATTTTAAATTCAACCTCAACCGGAAATTAAAGATACATAAGAGGGAGGGGGACGGAGATGAGGCACAGCCTATAGCGAGGACATGAAAAGGGGAGACCCCAACAAGTGATATTTCAGAAAGTTGAGTGGGATGATCTCTAGTGTCTGGGCCATTGTGACCTCAATTCCAACCAGGGCGGGGGGGGGGGGCAGGGCGGGTTTAATTTAATAATGAGAATAGAATTATAATTATAAAGGTATAACTGTCATTTCTGTTGTAATAGGTGATTATCGTGTAGATAAAAATGTTTGATACTTTTAATTTAGGGTAGTAATTGCTGCTTTTGCATTCTATTTTAATATAATTATTTATTGCTTGCTCAGTAACGGTAGTAAATTTTGTTGTGATAATATTTTTTAATTGTGATTATATTATACTAAGATTAATACTAGTAGATTCATTTTATAAAAGAAGTTTAATGGTTTTACTACTTTTAGTATTAATAAAATCAATTATAATAACAATAATAATAATAATGCCAATCATATCTACGATAGTCGCAGTGACAATAGCATTAATAATAATAATAATAATAATAATAATAATAATACTAACAATAACAATAACAATAATAATAATAATAATAATACTAATACTACTACTACTACTAATACTACTACTAATAATAATATTAATAACAATATTATAATAATATAATGGCTTTTGTCTAAAAGAATCTCTACGTGATAATTGAAATCATCAAATCTGGATCTAGCGAGGAAAAGAACGATTAGGAAGTCAAATCTTCCGATCATAATGAAACGTGACTCTTTTAAAGCTATTGTGCCATTAGTTCGTTGTATATAGCAAATAACACGTTGTTTTCCAAAAAAAAAACATTGGCTACGAAAATGTGTGGTGTGCGCAGTTGAATGCCTAAAGATATTCTTTACATATCCTACGGACAACACTTAAAAGAGAGCAACTCTACAGACGAATATTCAGCGATGAATTGATGGATGGCAACACAAATATTTAGTTCAGTTGGGAGATCACACACACCCTACATCAATGAATTATCAGTTGTCTTATAATGAATCTATGAAGTCCTACCCGATGTGATTGAAGATAGAGCAACATTCCGGTAGAAAGTCAGGAATATATGTCACGCTACAGTAACTAGATGATGATTAATTATCATCCGATCAATGTATGGTAAATCCGACAATCGGATTGTCTACAAGACAAATACAAATAGATATATGTCGTAACTCAGCGCATAAAAGTTGTTACATAGGACGTTATTCGATATACTTAATAATCTGAACCGATAGTGAAGGTGAATAGCTATTTTTAAGTTGGTACGCAGGTTTGATACCGTGAGTTTTCTATTTCATTGTAATTAGAGATATTTCACACACATCAAGCCATTTCATAAGTGCGTACTACTTATCAGATCACGACAGAGAAATTGCAGCGATGCTAACCTGTTTCACTTGTGGAGTCAGTGTTAAGAAGTTATGTGAGCTTTGCTGTTCAAAACCGTGGACACACGTATTAATCTTTACTGAATTTTTATCAACATGATACGGTTTAGAAGATGTAGTTCTGTTTGAGATAACTGAAACTGTTACTCCTCCCACCTGCTTTCTTCAGGTATACTCAATCACAGTCACCACACACCAACCCACAAGGAACAACACTCGTTCTATTTGGTATATGTTGGTACCATTTTCTAACTGCCTGCATTTCCTTCACGTTAAATTATCGGATAGTGATCAACACTAATACTAATGACCGGTTTTGTTATGTCCTCTTTTTAGTGTACTATGTTCCATACTAGTGTCTATATTCTTACATTTTCCAAGATACATTTATAGTGTAATAGTATACCAATAGATGTGTCTGAGGTTGCTTCTTTCATTCACAACCTTCTGAACAATACATTTCTTTGCGGATACGATTATCATCAATTAAACATTTATGCCAACACAACCTTGATTGATTCTTGTATGATATGTTTTCAATGTCGCAATAACTAATGTATCTTAAAATCACAAACATGAATCTGCTATCTGAAACCTTAAATCCTAGGAATACCTTTCTGATGGAAGCGTTTTAAGTTATTAAGGTGTATTTATACACTGCTCAGATGTTACATGCATACAACAAATCGAAAAAATACACACATTATGACTTTGGATTTTATTTTTTAGATGATATCAATCTGTTTCCCATAGTCGACACTCTAACGTACCAAACGAGTTAATTAATTTGCTAACACAAACCCAGTTTCTAAATAAAAGATAACGAAAGTTCTATTTCTTGCCATGCACAACTATAGATGGCTCAGTTAAAGCCTAACCTGACTAATGCTCATAGTAAGTAGTGAGGACATGCCTGCAAAGTGCCTCACGTATGTTGTAGGAGTTGCACACTTTCAGTAAACGGAAAAATCTTAGAACAAAATGATGGCTTCTATAACAATGTAATTGATAAGTTGGTTATTAGTGGTGCAGCATAGCTAACCTATTATACATTTTGAGATAAAAGCACCAAATTTGACAGAAATGGCGAACATTTTCAGATATTAAGTCACTCGGAATTCTCTCTACATGCTCGCCATATTGGAATTCAAAATAACCGCCATTTGAAATCTACATTTGCGCTTATTTGTGGATCTAAGATTGCTATTGATTCGATTCCGGTGCCTAAATGTAGGTTTTTGGGGGCAAGGAATACAATGGTTAAAATATGCATTGCGTATTTTTACTACCAAACCGCCATATTGGATTTCAAAATAACCCCCATTTAAATCTTCATTTCCGATTATCAATGGGGCTAATGCTGCTTTTGACTCGATTTTGATGTTTAAATGTATGTTTTAAGGGCAAGCAATACAGTGGTGAAAATATGCATTGCGTATTTTTACTATATGGCCGCCATATTGGATTTCAAAATAAACTCAATTTGTAATCTTCCTTTTAAATTATCAGTGGGTCTAATGCTGTTTTGACTCGATTCTGGTGTCTTAATGTATGTTTTGGAGGGACAATGAATCCAATGATAACAATCTGCATTTTGTATATTTTAGCAATGAGCAGCCATGTTGGACTTAAAAATTGCTGCGATTTAAATTCTACATTGTAAAAAATGCTGTAGAACACATGAATCCTGGGCAGACACCACTGATCACCTGTGATCAGCAAATGTTTGCTTTGGCCAAGCAGATACAGTGGAAGTGGTCAGATAGTTATAGTGAAAACCACATAGTGATGATGGGTGACGGCCTTTACATCAAGATGGCGGCGCTGAAGACACTTGGGACTGACTGAAAAGAAGTGGTTTGGTGCAAGCACTGGTGCAAGCTGAGGTTGCGACAGCAGTGGCAGCAGAACCATTCTTCCGAGCATATGATGTCTTGTACACTAGAAGAGCACATCAAGTGACACAAGAAGCATTGTGCACCATAACACATCATGCCTACAACCGCTTCTGTTTGGGAGAAATCAGAGATGCAGAAGACCTTCCCGCGTTTGAAAACTGGTGTCGCCAGAGACGAGACAACCTCCACTAGTTTTCTTACTGTGCTACTGTGCTGAAAGCAGAATTGTTGGTTCAAGTATATGTGCGTTGTCTAAAGCAGGACTCGTTTCTGATGTTCCTAGATTCCCTGACAGAGCTGCCCCCCTGGTTTCACGCACTAGATAATACACTCTATGCCAGGCGGATACCAAGGCCCATAAAAGAAATGGCCGAGCTAACTACCAAACACGCAAACGTAGCCAGAATATTCAGGGAAGGTAACTTCACAGTAAAACAAACGCATACGGTGTTCTCCTCAATCCCGCCTGCCCAGGCACATGATAAGAATAATGCCTGCATCAAAGGATACAGCGTTGCAGTTGGGATTAGTTAACACCCTAGTTCCATTCGTCGGTGGATGGTTGCAGAACTAGAAGTTTCGAGGGTGATCGAATAATTCCAAAACGGGAACCAATACTGTAGACGGCAAACATCGGACACACGCAATCAGGATCAGACTCCAAGTATACAGGTCTCATTTATGAGAGATGTCTGCTCTCTCGTTGGTTTAATAGATGAGATGTGGAACCCATTCGAGAAGAAGAGCCACGATCGAGGCATACTGGATTCAAAGGACATGTCAGGTCCTGCTGTCGTGATGGATGTGTATGTTGGACAGAACAAAGGCAGTGGACAACATCATACCTAGTTACAAGCTGACGGTGTTCAGCACTTCAATTCCTAAAAGCGACAGAAAAAGGTTAACAATATCTCACCTCCGTCAAGAATGATTATGAAGCCTTCGCACGCTTGTACATTGGCTGCTCGATGAGGGAGCGACACCTTGAGGACCAGCCATGTCCTCATGCACTTTCCGATGGTGGAAACCTCTTCACTGGTACCAAGAGTATTCTCATCACATGTTTGGAATAAATCTCCGACGCTAAGACAGAGCCTCCTATCACTGCCTGTATAGTGCTTAATGGAGCAGCTATCGCCCAGATGCTGAAGCCAGCTGCACTAAACACCTTTGAAGAGTACGCACATCATATCTTCATTCCATATATATCTACAAAGCTGCAACCTCGGCTGGATCTGATCTGGGATACTTACCTTTCTGATTCCCTGAAAGGTAGTGCACGTACAAAGCGGGAACAAGGCGTGCTGAGACGTGTTATGGCCGCCACGCCCATACCACACATCTGGCAGCACTTCCTAGTAGTAGACAGCAACAAGACCGAGCTGTTTAAGTTTCTCACCCCAGCTCTCTTTGAATGGTTTGACAAGGAGGGCAAGCAACTTGTCATTACTGATGGATAGGCAGTGCTTAGCAAGTCACTACTACCAGATCTGACTACGCTCGACCCATGCAACCATTAAGAGGCTGACAGTCGGATGTAGCTGCATGCATCTCACGCAACTAACCACCGATACCATTCAATAGTCATCCGGACTGTAGACAACGATGTTGGGGTGCTGGCAGTGTCCGTGGTACAGAAATTATAACCAGAAGACAAACTATGGCTGGTATTCGGAACAGGCCCAAGTTTCCGATACCTAGCAGCACATGAAATAGCAGTTGGACTGGGACCAGAGAAGGCACTGCCAATGTTATACGCTCTAACTGGCTGTGATACTGTGTCAAGCTTTGCTAGACAGACAGGAAGACCGCCTGGGCAGTCAGGACAGTACTGCCAGAGTCAACTGAGGCGTTGATGCAGCTGTCTTCTGAACCAGGTGACATACGATATGATGCAATGTGCATGATCGAGAGGTTCGTGATCCTGTTGCGTGATGGACTCAGCAAATGCACGGCTATTGACAAGGAAAATAGGAAACTGTTCGCAAGGAAGAACAATGTGCAGCTGATCTCTCTAACGAAGGCAGCTTTAAAGGAACATGTCAAGAGAGCAGTATATCAAAGTGGGCATGTGTGCTGGCAGACACTGCTGCCAGCACCAGAATTCTTACCACCTACAAACTGGGGTTTGGCAATGACTGGAAGACGATACCCACCATACTGAACAAGGCTTCCTAAGGCAACTAACACTTACATTGAGCTGGTTTCTTGCAAGTGCCAGAAAAGGGGTGTGAGCCGCTGTAATTACAAAAAGGCTGCTTGTAAGGGCACATTACTCTGTATGTGTGAAATGGACTGTACATGAAGATTAGGCGACATTTATTTACGTGTGACAGTTCTGAAATAGTAAACATGAGACTGTTTATGTACACATATATTCAGTACCGCTGTATATCTTTCTTCAAATACCAAAACATTGTAGTATGTCAACACACACCCATACTTATATAGTACACCATCTCATGTCAGAATATTAACTTAGATATTTAATAACTTTGGACATGTATACAAAAGTATAAAACTAAAAGTCAGTAGTTGAAGTAAATTGATATGTTAATTTAGATCTTTACAGGGAAAGCTAGTTTTTAGAAGTGTACATTGTGTTATGTTAATGTGTACACTATTTTAGTTATATTCAGACGTAACGACGAATTGATCATTTTATGAAATTGATTGACAAATGAACAAAATCTCTTATGAAAGGTGCAATATGAAACCACGAAAAACATAGACTTATATCAATAACTCAAACTTGTCCAAACAATTTTTACTTCCCAAACTTTGAGTAAAATGTTGTCTTTTCAAACATACATGATGATGAATATTCATCTCTCATGAATTAAGTAAAGTACCGTATTAAAGTATTTCATTTTGAAAAATGGATTTTTAATTGTGCATGTACTATATACATATTTGACCCAGAGGTAATCAAACATGTAGAATTGAAATATGTTGGCTAATTCATAAAGGTATACAATGCAGATTGTAACTATCGAATTCCTTTCCTCCTAAAACATACATTTAAACACCAGAATAGAGCCACTAGAGGCTGATATCGAAATATAAAAAATGAAAACCGTAAATTATTCGTCTTTCAACATGTGTACTCATGCAGCGGAGGAAAATAAAACGCACGCACACACACACACACCCACATATATACATACCTACACATACCCCAACACACGCGCGGGCACAACATCCAATTTGACGACAGTGCTAAAAAATATAATATAATTAAAAAAAAAATCCAAACACTCAAAGAAACGGAGTAGCAGAAACAATAAATAATAACAAAATAAAAATTCCCTAAAATGAAACAACACTCTTTAGAATCGAAGTACATTTCTTAAATGGATGTACATGTCTAATGAGATGTTGGTTTGAATTCGCATTGATTGTGTTTTTTTATTCGCGTTAATTAACTCATAATCTAATTAAACTATTATCATCAATTTTTAAGTACAAGTAATATAGACAGATGTTGCTATGGTAGCACTATTATTGACATTTTGTTTAAATACATGGGAGATAAAAGGAGTTTGAATCGTTTCGAAAAGTTTGATATTAATCTGAGTTGTGTAAAACGTTAACAATAGATATACCCGCTAACTTATAAATATGTCTTACATGTCAGTTCTTCAGAGTAACATAATATAATTGTATATGGCTAAATATCAGTACGACTTCAAATTCAAAATTAAAAAAATCCAGATTTATAGACACCACTTTAGCGAGAGTTGTTGGATTACAATTTATTTTACTCCCCTCAAACGTAATCCTTATATTGTCGACATAAAAATCGTATAATAAGTTTTACTCACAATTGAAGTAAGAATTGTTAACCTAACATTATATATATATTTTGAAATCCTTTAAAGGTTCCGTGTTTGAATTATTCTGACTAGTTCAAGTATGCCTATATATATATATATATATATATATATATATATATGCGAACATCATTAAATAACACAGAGTGGTTTAGTTTGATGCGACTTTTTTTATTTTTTTCAATTTTCCGATTTGTCGATCTAATGTTTCGGTCAAAATGATGTAAATATGATCCATGGGTTTCTTGTTCCATTCTTTTTTCTGTTTTGCAAGTACTTTCGATTTGAATCTTAAAATCATCTTCAGGCGGTATTAGTTTTAGTGTCTTTACAAATTATAACTTTATTGTTGTGCTCATTTTTTAATTATAACGGCAAGTATTTTGTAACTTAAAAAAGCGTCCGTAAAGTTGAAATGTACATGAGAGCGTGATGGCGTTCTACACATATGAGAGATTTAAAAGTTTGACTGTTTAAACCATTAAAAAATTATATATATATATATATATATACATATATATGCACATGTGTATTTATATATATATATACATGTGTATACATGTGTGTGTATATATATACTATATATATATATATATATATGTATATTAACATATATACATGTATATATATATAGTTATATATATATATATATGTGTATATCTGTATATATGCTTAATATATATACGTATATATATATATATATACATGTATTTACATGTATATTTACACATATACATGCCTATGTGTGTATATATACTGTATACAATAATACATGTGCGTGTATGTGTATATATTCTGTATACACGCATCTATAAGCGTATATATGTGTATATACTTCATATGTATATATATATGTATAATTTATATGCATATTTACATATATACATGTATACACACGTATATCTGTGTGTATATAATTTATTAATGTATATGCATATATGCGTATATGTGTGTGGATTTACTATATATATATATATATATATATATATATTTATATATACATATATACATATATATATACACATATATTTATATACATATATATACATGTATATGTATACTTACATATATACATGTATATATATGCATATGCGTATATGTGTATATATAGGTATATTTATATATATATATATATAGGTATATATATATATGTATATATGTATGTATGTATATATATATGTGCATATATATACTTGTATATATATATGTATGTATACATGTATATATGCATATATATGTATATATGCATACATATACATATATATATATGTGTGTATGTGTATATATATATATATATATATATATATATATATTTATATATAAATATATATATATATATATATATGTATACATATATATATTATATCTATCAAAGTGTGCATGAATACTGCCTGTTTATTGTAAATTGGCCGTCTTACAACACATAAATTGTGTATAATGTTTAAGTTTACATGTATGGGGATATAAAGTGGGGATTTACGATCACCTGCATACTCGAATATATTTGTTATGAGTGACTTCATGGCTTAATATTTAATTATGCTCACAGAACGATAACTTTGCTGCCACATGACATATCACTGATAGTTGTTTTTTTCTGGGAGCAAACTACTTCTTTATAGAATACTATTCTAAGGCTACTAAATATCGATCATAAAAATATATTCCCTTGGTTCTACGTAATGCAATCATTCTTTCGGACATTACTTCAATCAAATATGTTATTATGTAACACAATTATCTGCATTTTGAGTTGGATTTTTCAGTTACATATATACATGTTTGCACGGCTTTAGACTTTCTGAAAACCTCAAATATTATGGGTCAGGTTTCACCGTCTTAATCACTTCCATTTAATAGATAATGATGTTTAAACTTATCTAAGTAATGTTATCATTTACAGCGACTGCTCAAATAATATATTTAATTTAATAAAGTGTACTCGTCGGCGAAACAAAGTATTTAATATGTGTTATGTATTGTTAGAATCTTTGTAAACGATAGAAATAGTACCAAACAGTCATCGCGACTGAAAGATAGCGCAAATAGAACGTACCTTTAAGACAATCAAGCCCAATTCGTCTGTATTCCAGATGGTATTTGAAAACGTGGTATTTATCTGATTTCTGACTGCGATACTTGTATATGTCTGTATGCCTAGATATGTACCACTATGTATCGCAATATTTAATCTATTCTTTATTATGGAGACACTTTATTTAGCAAAACACTTGCCTAACCGGAAGTAGATGAATTATTGCAAACACCTTCTACATTAGAAACATTATATACATGTAGATTAGCTATATTCGCTCATTGGTTGTGGCTTCTTCTTAAACAAATAATTTCGATATGAATTGATGATATGTGAGCAGAAGTATTAGTTTACAGTAAGCCTTAATGTATTGGCTTAGAAAACTACTTACGCACGTGAAACGTAGTTGGTTACAATTTAATTTAATTTTGTTAGCAAAAGCTATGCAACCACTGAGAGTGTTTCTATTATAATACATGGCATACATCCATAGCACATACTAGATTTTCTTGTAGTAATACTATTTACCTAACTATTTTTATTATGTGACACTGCTGTTTTTTTATACAGATGTGTGAATATATATCCTCCATGTAACGTCTACATTAATATCAGTGTGCATCATGAATCTACGCAAGTAATGTGTGTATGACCACTGATCTATTCAAATGGTGTTTTGCTGAGTGTCCTGACAGTGTGTAGTATCAGCCATGTCGTTTGACTTAATGTAAGAACTGTCAGTAAATATATCATTTGAATAATTCGTGAATCCATGGGAGTTCACTCTGCATTCTGTACTATCTGCTACAACGTATGATGCATGCAAGTTATGTTTTTTGACAATATCTAACAGATATTTGTAATGAAGCAGTGAACGAAGTTATTACACACAGTATCTACTGTATAAACTATACACAGTCTCATAAGATATTGCATTGTTTTAATGTGTTTACTTACTATACTTGATTTAATAATGTTATTCTTACAATCTTATTCCCGAAGAAAAGAAACACAATCATGCTGAACAGCGGAATAACATTTTTTAAGAACGCTAAACATATTACACATATGTGTATTACATTTTTCTTTTCTTTATATTTTCGTGATGTGATCAACTACTTATAATAAATTAAAAAAAAAACATATAACTGAAAAGCATCAGTAAATAATGCAACCATTGCATTTTTATTAGGAGCGACATTCATAAACAACTAAATACATGTTATCCCACGTAAAATGCGCATGACTGTTACTAGGAATGGAAGAATATCGTAAATAAACTATACACTTTGTAGATGCGGTAATAGGAATACTACTGTAGAAAGTTATGAGGATCTGACTACAGTGAGAATGACACATTTTTAGCGTAGTAATATAGATGTTATATCATGATATCACAGCGTACTTTAACTTTTTAATGACGAATGAAAAATAATATATAATCAGAATAAGTTAATATTTCATGAAATCATTTAATTTCTACATTTTCGAAAAGCATAAACATCATCTAATGATTAAATTGGAACACTATATACTTACTAATATAAATATATATATATATATATATATATATATATATATATATATATAACATAAACACAACTAAAGCGTAATCGGTTGTTATCTATATACCAAAAAAATACACACACAAACACAAACACACACACATGTATATATATATATATATATATATATATATATATATATATATATATATATATATATATATATATATACGCAATATGCTGTTATTGTGTTTTACTGGCGGAAGAACACCGGTGTGTGTTTTAGTAAACGGTAAGGAATATGCATTCAGTCGCCTAAAATCAGACGTATCACCAGCATTTTTTTTATTAACATATTTATTAATTACATTTTTTTAGTTAATATTTACGTCCAGGAAATACACCCATAGGCACGTGGTTCTAGCTTACAGCCCTCATTAGCATGTCTACCCTGGGCTAGGATCAAACTCTCCATGTAAATGCCCACAACATGGTCCTTTATCACCAAACCAGAATGAATTTATTGATATAAGTACTACTTTGTATCGCCTACAATGTTACGCATATTTTTGTTATTTTTTTACTAGCGATAGAACACCGGTTGGTTTTAGTAGTTTGTCCTCATTCGAAGTGGTTAAGAATATGCCGAATACTGCATTAAGACGTCTTTAATCGTACGTGCCATCATTTTTTATGTATTCATATATATTAATTAATTAATTAATAAACATGTAGTAATATTTATATATTTATATATATATATATATATATATATGCATATATATATTTATATATATATATATATATATATATATATGTATATATATATACATATATATATATATATATATATATATATATATATATATATATATATATATATATATATATATACATTGAATACATATCAATAAGTAAACTCAACACACACAATATGTAATTCTGACAATTTTTACCAAGTGTCAATTGTTCTATTTTACAAATATTTCTTTATATTTATTATTATATTATTGAAAATATAACTTTATTATTAGCATTAAAGCATGATGCCACATGATCGGCACTTCAAGTGAGCGTAACCTGGGATATATTTGTATTCATAAAATCAGTACTTTCTAAACCAATTAATGTGGTTGACTTTCCCTTCGGGAAATCAATGGTGTTTACTGTTTATATCCATTTTTATAAATACAGGGTGTCTCAAAAAAATGTACTCAGTCGTAGAATGACGAGAAAACTTTTATTTATGAACATGAAGTGAAATGAAATAGCATCGAATACATGAGACAGATGTAATTGAAGAATCATGTTCGCAAATGTTCAAACTGATGACCATTATTGTTCAAACAAAGCTGATAACGCGCACCAAGGGATTCGCAAACGTCGCCAAACATTAAGAGTGAGTACATTTATTTGAGACACCCTGTATATGAACGTGATTTCTAATTAAAAAAATAACGCATCATGTGATTTTCAAACATTGCTATTTATATTTTACATGATATATTATTTGGTTTATTGGAAATGAATGTGAAAGAGAAGTATTTACTTGGCGATAAGCATCCATTCAGTTAATATATAGATATGACACTTCTATAGTTTTTACATATTTATTGCTAACATTAAATAGAGATTAAAGAAAAAAACACTGACAAAACTAATAAGATAACATAATCAAAACTAAATATAATTAGAAATAAATGAACACATTAATTTATTTAAATTTGTTTGATATTTTTATTCATGATTGACGCCAATGCTGTTTTTGTTTGAATAATGTTTACATCGTGATTACAAAGATTTAGGAATGAATAAACCAAATTAACACATGCATTACATTTATATATATGGCTGATCTTACAATAAAAAACAACGTATACTTAATATATGTTTTTTGGGAGAAGGGCATTTTGGGGAGGACTTCTGCCTTCCGGTAAAAAAATCGTGTATGGATGCTTGAAAAGGATACAACAATTTTCTTTTCATTCGTGTTAATTTGAGACTTTTCTTTCATCATATTCAAATAATTAACATAATACAGACTATTTGAAAAATAATTTATTTGTTTTTTATTTGATTGTTTTCAAAACATTTTAATTGATGTTTCATCCGTATTTGATTTAACGTCTTAAATGCATTGTTTTTACACCTCGCAATATTTAAAAAAAATTAATTTGGCATTTCTTCAATTTAGCTTTGACTCAGAACGTATTTGTTTTCAGTGCCACCGGAAGTAATACAGAAATAAACATGTTTATAAAAAAAGTCAATGAAGCGAATAATAATAAAGCAAAATGATTTCTGTAATTGGGTATTTAACCCTTACCCTAACACTCATCCTAACCCTATTTCCAAAATAAAAACATTATTCTCACTAAATATTTCCAACAAATCAGTTCACGTTCTTTTGGAAAAACACATATTTTCACTATTAGTTGAAAAAGAACATTATTTCTTGAAAGAAAAAGATCATTCTATTTTGTTTATTTTTTTCAATGACATTTTTTTTTAAGTTTTGAAAACAATCAAATAAATTATTTTTGAAATAGTCTGTATCATGTAAATTATTTGAATATTATGAAAGAAAAGTCTCAAATCTATATGAATCAAACACTTTCAGGCATGCATACGCGATTTTCTCACCGAAAGCCAGAAGTCCTCCTCAACATTCTCTTCTGTCATACTCCCTACATGTAGTTTAGAACACTATCTTATACACTGCAGGTATAATTTATTTCGTATTTGAAATGTGATTGCAACGTTGCTTTAACGGTAAGAACTTCCAGATATTCAGACCTGTTGTTCTAATAATTAAATCAGCGGTACAGTTAAAACGTAAATACTGATGTGTGTCGGTCAACATGAAACGTATATATTCATGAATAGTAAATAATATATATTCATGAAAATAATTAGATATCATATCAATATGTCACGGACTAGGTCAATAAAAAATTCGTCTCATCTAAATAAATTATTAAATGGTCAAATGACGCATGTCGATTTTGCTCCTAATCAGATTGTTAATTTACAAATTACAACAGTAGCTTAAGTTAAATAAGTGTAATTTATATATTTAAGTGAAGCTAGTGTTGCACATATTACAACAATGGGAGTATCTAAATTTCGTCCGTAAGAGAAACACCACTTCACGCAGGAAAAAGTAGTGTTCAAGCAAATCAATTGCGTCATAACTATTATTCCGTATTTTGATTATACGCCATCGTACATACACAGATTATGCTTAACGTTCAAGTCGCGACATGCGGTAGTGTCCCAGAAAAGTATGCACACTTTCACAAACTCATTTTGATCGATTGTAAATTTAAGTTGTGTGTGATAGCACAAGAATAACATGGTATCAAGAGGGAGTGTAGTTATCATTTTGCGTCGGGCAAAGTAGGCATAGGTGTGTTCCCAATCGATCAAAACCAACACCGCTTGAGTAATTAAAACGTTGTTTGTAACGGTTCTAAAGGAAATAGAAATGTAGTTATGTGACAATATGTGAAAATGTATGCACCATAGATACACCACATGAAACAAGTAATCTAAGTTGACATAAAAAAGGTTAAAGCCACCCGAAGCTAAAAAAGACGCACAGATTAGATATCTTGTTGTTTTGCCTTTTAAGGAAAGGCGTCGCTATGTATTGCATAAACCATGTAATTTAGAAATGTGATAATAATCAATAGAAACATTATATAACTACATTGACACGTTTGAAGGAAACACAACCCAGACAAACAGCAAGAAATTTAAAGTGAAACTGTATTATTACACCAAGAAAATCTATTGCGTCACAAGTCGATAGCGATAATGTCAGACTTAAACAAATCACTTCAAATTGCTTACACACATCCTATTCTTCAAATCTGGCTTCCTATTGATAACTGTCCTTTTCAGACCAAAGAAGAATGTTCCAGCGAGAGTTATTCGGTTTCAATAAAAACACTGATATCGGAAACGAAGTCGTATTCTGCAGCGAAAACTAAATGTGTGTACAAAAATGAATCCAAATTGTTCGATAACCAGTGTATCATAATAAAATGAGAACAATGTTGATGAATAAGGCGCCAAAGACTTATTAATTTACGGGGTACATATATATATATATATATATATATATATATATATATATATATATGCGTATAAACAATCAATGTGAGAAATATATTTTTATATATTTTCACAATTTTTTTTCTATATTTTGACGTTAGAAATATCAATTGTCCCTTATATAGAAAAAAGTTTTTTTTTCTGAAGAAATGAGAACAGCATTTTCGGCCGTAATCCTTCGGACTTCGTCAGTGTACTGAAGAATTGTGGGTGCACGGTGGGAGGTGGGTGGTGGCAGTAGAAGAGAAAAGGGGAAAAATTTGAAATGATGATCACGGAAGTGTCTCTCTGTATGGGCGAGTAGACCATTACTTTATTCCATGTGCGACGTGGCATGAGGGTGAGAATAGTTGGACAAGCAGATAAAAATACGATACACTTATCCACGCATACACACCGGCACACTGACCCGCGCCCATTAACTCACACACACACATGCACACACAGGCATATCTCGATACAAACACATAGCGGTGGAGAAAGAAGTGAGAAGAGAGAGTGGGGTGGTCAGACAAATTTTCTGGAGTAATTTGAAATTAGAGTAGGGATGTGAAGTTTAGTACGAGGAGTGTGCGTGAACTTTGAAACATGAAAGAATGAAAAAATAAAAAATAAATGAACGTCAATTAAAATTAAAAAAATAAAAAATAAAATATGTCCACGCACACACACGCGCATTCATGTGGAGAGAGAGAGAGACATATACAGTGATATGTGTGTAGGCATATACATGCGTACACGGACACTCACATATGCGTACGTGCACACACTTATCTATGGGTGTAGGCATATACATGCATACTCGCTCGCTTACAAGGGCATACGTGTATACATCTATATGTATGCAGAGAGGCAGAGGAAGAGTGTGCGTGTGTGTGTGTGTGAGAGAGAGGATATAGGCAGATGAATGGATGCAACCTACTGTTTGAAAATGTTGTTGGTTAGTTCGTGTTTTTGTAAAAAGTGTACTTGTTGAGAAGTCCCAGATCTCTATTTAGTCCTAATGTGTGCGTGTTTAGTTTCAAGATAAGGGTGATCTCATATTTTCTTCTGTGTTTCTGTGATTTGAATTTAGAGGCTAGTTGAATATATTTCCTGTTGTCTATGGTGTGGGTTGCGAGTTTAAAATGTTCGACTACTGGGTGTTCTTTGAGCTTGTTGTTGATTACGAATTTGGGGTTGTTGAAACGTTTGCGGAACTCCAGCCTTGTTTCCCCAACGTAGTTGCGTTTAGTCCATCAAGTGCAGTATAATAAGTAAACTACGTTGGGGCAATAACAGGTGAGAGGGGGTGACTAAATTTGATGTTGGTGTCTGGAGGTGTGAATGTGTCGTCAATGGTGATGTATTGGCAAATTTAGAATCTGGGTCTGTTAAATTTCCCTGTGGTGCGAGGGTGTGATGTATCTTGGTTGATGTAAGAAGAGAATGTAAGTTCGGGAGCTGTGGTTTTGCGGAGATGGGTGATTTTGTATATTTTGCTCATCGTGGAGTCGTTCTGTAGTTGTGTGTATATTTTTTTGAGAGGGCGTGTAATTTGTCGGTGTTTGGATTGTAGTCAAATACCATTGGTATTTTTGTGTGTGCTTTTTTGCTGTTATTGTATGTTAGTAGGCGTTGTCTCTTTGTGTTGGATGCTTCCCTAATAGATTGTTGTATTATTTTGAAGACGGGCTTCCTGTAGAGTAAGTGGTGTGTTAAAACACATACCTGTGTTTCGTACTCGGTTGGGTCCGAACAGATCCTTTTGATGCGTAGGCATTGACTATATATGATTGATCTTTGTGTGGTTAACGGGTGGCAACTCTCAAAGTTTAGGTAACTGTGTATGTCGGTGGATTTAGTGTAAGGTTATGTGGTGATGTGATTGTTCGCAATGTGCACTAGGGCGTCTAAGAATGGGATGTGTGTGATGGAGTGTTCTGTTGTGAATTTTTTTCTGTTGTGACAGTTGTTTAGGTGTCGGTAAAAGTCCATCAGTTACTCTTCTCCATGTTGCCACATCAGGAAAGTAGTAGTGTAGTGGTTTGAGGTGGTATGTGTGTATGTATTTTTGTGCACATGTGTGCATGTCGATGTTGGCAGAGTTGGGAGCTATTTTAGTTACCATGACTGTGTCTTTTACTTGTAGGAAGTGTGGGTTGTTAAATGGGTAGTTGTTTTGTGTTATAATGAATTGTATGATGTTGCATATATCGTTAATGTTGGTGTATCGTAGGTGCTGTGCGTGTAAGAAACCTCTGCACGCTGACATTCCCTCCTCGTGTGGAATGTTGGCATAAATTGAGGATATATCCATTGTGACAAGAATTACATTGCTGGTTATGTTGTCTATCCTATGTATATATATATATATATATATATATATATATATATATATATATATATATATATATATATGCATATATATATATATCTATCTATCTATATATATATATATATATATATATATATATATGTGTATGTGTGTGTGTGTATGCGTGTGTAGATATTATGTTTCACCTCAAAATGTGCAGCTGCTATTGTTGAGAGGCAGAAAGCATTCCGAAAATTCGGCCGCCATACGTCAACTACAGATAGGTAGAGATGTATAGAGGCTAGAAATGATTGCAATGCAGTGATACATACAGCAAAGAGTGGGTATACAGAGATAACCGAAAACGCATTCAGCCACATAAACTAGGAACTCGTGATTTCTGGAAAATCTACAATAGCGTGATGAACAATAGACAATCGCATGCTATCAAAGCACAACGAGGTTGCTTGCACGGCAACTGATAATGGCAGAACTACTTGCCCAGAGTTTCGCCTTAAACCCTACTTTGGACTCAACAAACGACCCGCTTCCTAAATTCCATTGCTGACTTATTACACCAAGAAAATCTATTGCGTCACAAGTCGATAGCGATAATGTCAGACTTAAACAAATCACTTCAAATTGCTTACACACATCCTATTCTTCAAATCTGGCTTCCTATTGATAACTGTCCTTTTCAGACCAAAGAAGAATGTTCCAGCGAGAGTTATTCGGTTTCAATAAAAACACTGATATCGGAAACGAAGTCGTATTCTGCAGCGAAAACTAAATGTGTGTATAAAAATGAATCCAAATTGTTCGATAACCAGTGTATCATAATAAAATGAGAACAATGTTGATGAATAAGGCGCCAAAGACTTATTAATTTACGGGGTATATATATATATATATATATATATATATATATATATATATATATATATATATATGCGTATAAACAATCAATGTGAGAAATATATTTTTATATATTTTCACAATTTATTTTCTATATTTTGACGTTAGAAATATCAATTGTCCCTTATATAGAAAAAAGTTTTTTTTTTCTGAAGAAATGAGAACAGCATTTTCGGCCGTAATCCTTCGGACTTCGTCAGTGTACTAAAGAATTGTAGGTGAACGGTGGGAGGTGGGTGGTGGCAGTAGGAGAAAAAAGGGGACAAATTTGAAATGATGATCACGGAAGTGTCTCTCTGTATGGGCGAGTAGACCATTAATTTATTCCATGTGCGACGTGGCATGAGGGTGAGAATAGTTGGACAAGCAGATAAAAATACGATACACTTATCCACGCATACACACCGGCACACTGACCCGCGCCCATTAACTCACCCACACACATGCGCACACACCAGCATATCTCGATACAAACACATAGCAGTGGAGAAAGAAGTGAGAAGAGACAGTGGGTGGTCAGACACATTTTCTGGGGTAATTTAAAATTAGAGTAGGGATGTGAAGTTTAGTACGAGGAGTGTGCGCGAACTTTGAAACATGAAAGAATAAAAAAATAAAAAATAAAATATGTCCACGCACACACACGCGCATTCATGTGGAGAGAGGGGGATACATATACAGTGATATGTGTGTAGGCATATACATGCGTACACGCACACTCACAAATGCGTACGTGCACACACCTATCTATGGGTGTAGGCATATACATGCATACTCGCTCGCCCACAAGGGCATACGTGTACACATCTATATGTATGCAGAGAGGCAGAGGGGGGAGGGTGCGTGTGTGTGTGTGATAGCGAGGATATAGGATGATGAATGGATACAACCTACTGTTTGAAAATGTTGTTGGTTAGTTCGTGTTTTTGTAAAAAGTGTACTTGTTGAGAAGTCCCAGATCTCTATTTAGTCCTAATGTGTGCGTGTTTAGTTTCAAGATAAGGGTGATCTCATATTTTCTTCTGTGTTTCTGTGATTTGAATTTGGAGGATAGTTGAATGTATTTCCTGTTGTCTATGGTGTGGGTTACGAGTTTAAAATATTCGGCTACTGGGTGTTCTTTGAGCTTGTGGTTGATTACGAATTTGTGGTTGTTGAAACGTTTGCGGAACTCCAGCTTTGTTTCCCCAACGTAGTTGCGTTTAGTCCATCGGGTGCAGTATAATAAGTAAACTACGTTGGTGCAATAACAGGTGAGAGGGGGTGACTAAATTTGATGTTGGTGTCTGGAGGTGTGAATGTGTCGTCAATGGTGATGTATTGGCAAATTTAGAATCTGGGTCTGTTAAATTTCCCTGTGGTGCCAGGGTGTGATGTATCTTGGTTGATGTAAGAAGGGAATGTAAGTTCGGGGCTGTGGTTTTGCGGAGATGGGTGATTTTGTATATTTTGCTCATCGTGGGGTCGTTCTGTAGTTGTGTGTATATTTTATTGAGAGGGCGTGTAATTTGTCGGTGTTGGGATTGTAGTCAAATACCATTGGTATTTTTGAGTGTGCTTTTTTGCTGTTATTGTATGTTTGTAGGCGTTGTCTCTTTGTGTTGGATGCTTCCCTAATAGATTGTTGTATTATTTTGAAGACGGGCTTCCTGTGGAGGAAGTGGTGTGTTAAAACACATACCTGTGTTTCGTACTCGGTTGGGTCCGAACAGATCCTTTTGATGCGTAGGCATTGACTATGTATGATTGATCTTAGTGTGGTTAACGGGTAGCAGCTCTCAAAGTTTAGGTAACCGTGTCCGTCGGTGGATTTAGTGTATGGTTATGTGGTGATGTGATTTTTCGTAATGTGCACTAGGGCGTCTAAGAATGGGATGTGTGTGGTGGAGTGTTCTGTTGTGATTTTTTCTTTTGTGGCAGTTGTTTAGGTGTCGGTAAAAGTCCATCAGTTACTCTTCTCCATGTTGCCAAATCAGGAAATGTCATATATGTACCTGTAATAGTGTAGTGGTTTGAGGTGGTATGAGTGTATGTATTTTTGTGCACATGTGTGCATGTAGATGTTGGCTGAGCTGGGAGCCATTTTAGTTACCATGACTGTGTATTTTACTTGTAGGAAGTGTTTGTTGTTAAATGTAAAGTTGTTGTGTGTCATAATAAATTATATGATGTTGCCTATATCGTTAATGTGGGTGTTTTGTAGGTGGTGTGCGTGTAAGAACCCTCTGCACGCTGATATTCCCTCCTCGTGTGAAGTGTTGGAATAAATTGAGGATATACCCATTGTGACGAGACTTACATTGCTGGGCATGTTGTCTATCCTATGGATATATATATATATGCATATATATATATATATATATATATATATATATATATATATATATATATATATATATATATGTGTGTGTGTGTGTGTCTGTGTGTGTATATATAATGTTTCACCTCAGAATGTGCAGCTGCTATTGTTGAGACGCAGAAAGCATTCCGAAAATTCGGCCGCCATACGTAAACTACAGATAGGTAGAGATGTACAGAGGCTAGAAATGATTGCAATGCAGTGGTACATGAAGCAAAGAGTGGGTATACAGAGATAACCAAAAAATCATTCAGTCACATAAACTAGGAACTCGTGATTTCTGGAAAATCTACAATAGCGTGATGAACAATAGACACTCGACAATTGCATGCTATCAAAGCACAACGATGTTGCTTGCACGGCAACTGATAATGGCAGAACTACTTGCCCAGAGTTTCGCCTTAAACTCCACTTTGGACTCAACAAACGACCCGCTCCCTAAATTCCATTGCTGACTAAAGCCACACTTGAGAACCTGGTCATCATCCAATCTCAGGTCAGATACATCATAAAAAACCATGACACCTCCGAAGCATGTGAGCCTGGTCTTATACCAGTAATAGTAATAAAGAAATGCTCTAGTAGCTGACCCCTGTCTTCTCCAAACTATACAACAAATGTCTTGCTGAATCTTGTTTCCTTGATAGTTGGAAAACTGCCTCTGTGGTATCAGTCTTTAGGAATACTGGTGATAGAACTGATCCTCTAAACTACCCCCCCAATCAGTCTACTCCCGATCTTTGCTAAAATCTTTGACTCATTAATCGATCTAGCGATAGCACGGAACCTAGTTAATGCTACACTTCTTTCTGATCATTAATACGGATTTAGACAAGAACGATCTACCGCGGATATCTTAACGGCCATCTCTGAATGCATATATCATACTCTGGATAAGGCGGTAGCGATTGATATATCCAATGCCTTTACCGAGCTCTGGCATGAATGTTTTCTCCTAAAACTGCACTGATATGGTATTACTGGACACATTTTAATATAATTAAATCCTTCATAACCAAAAGAAAAATCCAGGTTGTCCCCGATTGTTGTTATTCTAAGCAGCATGACATTAATGCCGGTGTGCCCCAGGGATCTATCATTGGGCCCCTACTGTTCCTGATTCTCATAAAGTTCCTCCCTGATGTCATTGAGACTGAGATAGGAATAGTTGCTGACACCACGTCGCTCTACTCTCGTCATGTGGGCAAAACCGGTGCGCACATATCTGAGGAAATGGCTGAATCCTTAGGAAATTACCTCCAGTATGTAGTAGATTGGTGTAAAAAATGGATGGTAACTTTTAATGACGCAAATACAAAGCTACTTTCCTTCAATAACTACAATAAACCTCTTCAACTACCGATTATCATGGAAAATAAAACACTACCTGAGAGTGCATCATTCAAACTCCTCGGGATAATTCCACAGATAACATGAATTAGAATAAATACATTGACGACATTCGCAGGGCTGCTGCTAAGAAGGTGGGTTCCTATTACCGTGCTAGTAATCTGTTCACTGTTGCCATCATCTTAGATCTCTACAAAGCCACTATCCGCCCATGCATGGGTTATTTTTGTCACATCTTGACTGATGCCTCATCCACTTGTATTCCCCTCTTAGACAAGGGCTATAAAAAAAGTCCCCAACTTAATAGGTCCCTCACTATCCACGAAGCTCCACCCCTGACCCATCGCCGCGATGTCCCTTTTTTGTACCTGCTTTACAAGTACTTCAATGCATTGTGCTCTGTGGCACTTGCTTCTCTTGTGTCCCCATACGACGTAAATTCACTTAACCAACCAGACTATCTGCCAAATCTCATCCATTCACTGTAAATGCCCCCAGATGCCGAAGAGCTTTATACTCAAAAAGTGTCTTTCCTCGTTCTGCTGGACTCTATAACTCTCTGTTTTCCTGACTGTACTTACATGCAGAAATGTAAAACTAATGTAAACAGATATCTCGCTGCACAGCCACCTAATTAGAATGACCCCCTAAAAAAACATTCACTCTTTTTTCTCAGTAGCCTCTTACGTCTGCAGTGGCGGCCTGCCCTGTTTTGGGTGAACTATGTAAGAAAAAAATCTTAATTTAATCACGTATATTTTTATACGTATGCATGCTGGAATATCTGATGTCTGGCTGTTTGTGTTTGCGATTAATTAACTTGATTAAAGAGAAGATGCTTCCTTAAAAGGTGGGTTCCGTTTATGAATGTATAAAGAGAATATTACGCAGTTTACGGACCCTGCTAAAATAATAACGTTATATGTTAGAAAGCCATTCTAAACATGGGGGGTTAAGGTTATAATCTATTTTCTACTTTCGTATACACATTTAATAATCAAAATATAGCGTCAAAATTAAATTTAACTTGTAAATCTCATCCAAAATATAGCCCGATCTTAAACTTCATAATCACCATGAAGCGGCAAATCCCGTATTACATAATATGTCTGATGTCATCTGTTACTTTTCAAAATTTAAATATCGTTGAAGTGTAGTGTCTGTTATAATGTACATCCTATTTTCTCTCTTCGGTAAGTTAATGTGTTTTTCTTTTTAGACTGCGGGCATTTTGATTTTAGTCACAATTCGGAGTGCCCCTCTTTTGGGAGGTAGATTTTTCCCAATATTAAAAAACGAATGTGTGTCTAACTGTGCCCTCAGGTGGAGGCAATTAAGCCCGAGCCATGAACTGCATGAGTACTATAAATCGGCAAATGACGTATTATATGATATAGCAGGACCCGTGTAATGGTCTTGCGCAGGAGAGATCTATAAGTATTAGAGTATTAGAAGAAGTTGAAAAGAGACATGAAAGTAATTTAGGTGATTTACATAGAATGTATAAATGTTTTGCATAAAAAAATATAATTGTCAATGTTTTGTGTGACTCCCACTACGATTGTACGGTTTATTTGTAATAATAAAAATCACTATCCCTCCCCCACAAAAAACGTAAATGTAATCTAAAAATATACGTAAATAATTCCAAGTTCAGTGCAAACACATCTTACTGGACTGATGCAATTTTTTATTTCAATTAAGAGTCCCCCTTTTGGTTGTAGATGGTATTTACAAACAATAAAAAAACAGTGTGTTTTAATGTTTTGAAAATACATCCCATGAGGGAAAATAAAATTTGCCGCAGTTTGAAGAAAATGTTCAGTAACATATACTCAACTGTACAGTTCGGTATAGTTTGAAACTGAATGAGTAAAATAAACAAAATTAAATTAACTTTGTTGTTTATTGTCGTGAGTAAATAAAGACATGAAGATAGATACACAGTTTGGGAATAGTGTCCCGCATGCCTGTGATCTTCTGCAATAGGACGATTTAATATACAGAACCATCTGAACAAGAAATTAACGAAGATAACTAGATCAACGAGTCAAACGAGCTCGAACAAAAGGAGGTGAGAATAAATAAAAAACACATCATGAACATTATGACATTTGTGTGCGAAATATCTATATAAACATTTTGAATCATAACATTGCCAATATAATCACTGAGAATGAAAATGAAGTACATAAGGCATCAATCTTTGCGTATTTAATAGATTTCCAAACTAATTAAAAGAATCTGAAAGTTTTACAAATGAAATGAATTTGAAAAATAGTTTACATTAATTCATTTCCGAGGAATTTATAAATATTCGATTGTGGCTAAAATTGTTTCAATACGTGCCCGTATAACATTGGCTTTAACACGAACGATGCCAAAGATTTAACACTGCAGCCTTAACGGCCAAATTACACGCTGGACATCAACCAAACGTCGGCTTTCTAAGGTCATTATGTTTCACCTGGCCTGCCATATTTGGCTGCTGTTTGATTGGGTAACGGAACCAAACTATGTGCGTTCCAATAATCTTAATTAGTAATTAGCATCAAAAGTTTACTTTGTGTTTAGCCTGTTTATATCCAAGCAGCGACCAAACAATGAATACGTGAATCTAATCAATAAGTAATGGAAAATGCATATGGTTATTTGAAAACGTTCAGCTGAATTTCATGAAGCGTTCTTAATTCATACAAAGGTCGATGATGTTGTAATGTTAATGAAACCACTTTTTATTGTATGCATTTTAATGTGTTCAAATTATAATGAATCATTATATATATATATAATATATAGTATATATCATATGTATATATATAAAATATATATCATATATCTATGTGTATATATATGTGTATGTATATATATAATATATATCATATATATATATATATATATATATATATATCAATATAAACATAATTTGTTTAAAATATTAATTATTGCGTACGACATAGTTTCAAGCTTGTGGCTCTAATCAGCGCAGGGAAATAACGCACTCAGACGATCATAATGCGTTTACCTTGTTCACTGATACACTTTGAGTCCGCAACCGTTAACCTAGTCCCATTACAGACAACGAGTATAGACACTTAGAATGAATACAACGTACATAATTCGATACGAACATAACGACAGATTCGAAACATCGCACGGAAGCTTTGAGGTGAATGTTTGTTGTAAATTTTTCCGAAAGGGCTGAACTTTCAATTTTACATGGTAGTGGTATCTAGTGATATTCAATTATTTTTTTTTACATATTTTAACCTACGGACAACGTCGTTTCGAGTTAATGGCTCTCATCTGCGCAGATAAATACCAATCTCAGACGGTAATAGGGCGAACATATACAGCCATATCTCTAACAAAACACTCCCAATAAAAAATAGTGTCCTTGGGCTAACAGACACTTCCCCCATATCCGCTCCACCCTACAACTCCAACCAATCTCCCTCGCATGACTTGAATTCCCAAACCCATATCATCTCTAATACAACATGCAATTTTAATACAACTATAGCATCACTTTTTAAGATACACACCTACATTGGGGCGTCCGTTTTCCCCATTAAGACCCGGATCTCTAACCATATCTACTCCTTTAAAAATAGCAACGATAATGGCACTGGCACTTCACTCTCCAATGTAATTAGAAATTACAATCTTAAAAATACCCCCTACTCACTGCACTGGTCAATACTTAAAAAGTCCAGATCATACACTCCGGGTTCACCCCACGGCAACTTTGTGCATTGGACACCTTTATGATAGCTACTGCAACTAAATCTAAAAATATTATTAATTCTAAGAATTAACGTATCTCCAGTTGCAGGCATGAACGTAAATTTAAGTATAGCAACCATACTAATCCCCCCGACACCCCTTCGTCAGTTGATTAACTACCCTCCCTATATCCCGGATTTATTTTCTGATAGTTCTGATTCCTTTAGTACTATAACTCTGCATAAATCTCTTTAATTCCTTTAGCTCTTAACTTAAGAAATTATCCATGAATCCCGTTAGCTTTGCAATCCTCTTAGCGATTGTACGTCTCTCCTAGTACCCTCTACATCATTGTACTCAACCTCCTTACACGTATAACCTTTATATGATATCAATTATTTTTCGTTCAACTTGCTTTAATACACTCGTTCGCTTCTCATCAATATATCCAACCTCTAAATCTTTCCTTTCAACCTGATAACTAACCCACCACAATTGCATTAGACCCAAGCGTCTTATTTACTTGATGATTTGCCTTATCTACCTTTAACCCCTTTGCACACGTCGATATCGAACTGCTCACCACATTCTCTTGGCCCCCTAATTACAATTCCCCCCCCCGTGTTAAACTTCTAAATTATTTTTCTTCCCACTCTTTTAATAGCCTCGATTATTTCTCCCTCGATTACCTTGCCCCTCGTTCACTTCGCTCGGACCCTGCTTTATCCCGACCCCCACACTCATTCTACATCTTGTAACCCTCATAATATTTACTTTTAACTGCCATCCCCTGCTCACAATGGAATAGGTTAGTGTAACAAGTTTAACAAAAGTGGGTATAACATTCTCTCTGCCATCATTCAGCTACTTAATAATATGCATAATTAACTTCCATATTTCTTATTCTGGAATTCATTTTGATTCAAATTTTAATTTTCCTACATCCAAAAACCATTAGCAGCCCGAAAATACATTTTTACTCCGACCCAAATATTTATCACTTTCGGGAATACCACTCCGATTCAATACTCGACGTCAATATTCCAATATCTACTCCCAAATTCTAATTTTATCGACTATTCCCTAAATTATATATTTCTTTATTTGTTAATCCATAATTTTCCTTGCGGCGTACGATTTATTTTTATTTTTCTATTTTTATATGTACCCTTCAAATATATGTTGCCTCATTATAAGTAATGTCATCTGATTGAACACCAAACCCCCACCCCCTGTTCATATTCCCCCCTCCCCGACACATTTTTGTATTTTAATTCTCCCTTGCCGCACTCATTGACTTGCCCTCTCTCTCTTCCCCATTTCTAGCGTCTACTTCATCTTTAAGAGGCCCATTCCTCACATTCACAATCTAAGTTTAAATCGCATTTATTCATCACACCCACACTCTTTTCTTCATACACACCCCAACACTTTCCTAACTTGCCTGCTGTCCTCATATGAGTTTTTGCCTTTCTTCAGACGGTCCTGTTTTTCTAACGGGCAATCTGGAATTTTGGCCTAGCCTTTAAATATTAATTCGCTGTTTCTTCGTCGATTTAGACTTATTTTATGAGTTTCAGCCCAGGACGACTTTTTTTAAATTGATTATATTTCCCACCTCACGTTTTACTGAGCCTTGTTGCATCCAAAAACGAACCCTCTACAGGACTTTTTACCCTCTGGATTCTATCTATTTTCGCTGCACCAGAAGATGTGGTGTTTGGAGTTTAACTTTGAAACCTCTCATTTTAATTCTCGTGCCTTCTAACGACGTACCTTCCTCAAAATCAGTTTCTCCGCTGGACTTTTGACACCGGATGTTTTTACAATTTGATATTTACTTGAATTCGGGCAGCGTTTTGCCTTGTTTTTCCCCACAATCTTCATTTTTCTTTTTCAAATTTTAAATCTTGGCCTTAGCCAACTTATCTATCCCAGCGATGTTGATCTTTGAAAAGCCTGGCTTAAGGCAAAACAATTAATCGAATTAATTGCCTTTTTGCGGAATATACCTTGATCTGAGCAACTGAATTAAAACAAAAATCTGCCTTTTGCTTTTCTAATTCGTGTTCATCCTTCTACCTATCTATCTGCTCTATCCTGTATATTGAGCTGTGTACTTTTCACAATAGGTTTTACCTTTCCTAAATATATGTATATGTAATATATATCATTTCTGTATCATATATATATATACATATATATATATATACATATATTATATATCATATGTATATATATATATATATTATATATAATATATATGTATATATGCACATCACTCGTCGCTGCTTGCTGTTAATACCCGCCGACTTGGCATTTACAAAGTGTAATTCCCTTAATTTCAAAGCTAATGTGTAGTGCACGACAGTAAGCAGGCTTGTCAATCCCGAAAACGTTTACTTTCGTCGGCTATACAAGGGCACTCAATTATAAATTCATGGTGATTTAGATAAAATCAAAAAAAGTTTTCAGTCAATTTTCACAAGAGTAGTTCTGTAACATTAATTTATTATTTATATTTTAATTCTCTAATTTACGCAAAAAAACATAGCTCCCAAATGAGATTAGCCAATGAAATCATCAGAATCGCGTTTACAAAATAAACAAACAAGATGGCGACCCCCAGCGAAGAAGATATGTTAAGTATCGCGGGTCGTGTTTCCCCGATTATAAACGTGTTCATATAATCAAGCAATGTTGCATGCAAAGACAGAGTAATAATTAATAAACAAAAATGAAGTAGTTCAAATAAGGTTTATTGAACGTGTGTGTACGTTGAATCATGAAGTGTGTGATGTATGCATGTGTGTCGATGGAAAAACAATTCTCGAATAGAATAAGAAGAAATGAATCCGGCGTGTGGAAAGTCTTTGAAAGCCGTACACAAAGAAAACGAGTTGAGAACTCTTACCGTTGTTTGACCACGTGTTGGTAGTTGTTATGCCGATGCCATCTGAAGAGAAAAGCGTGAGACGAAGCGGTAGTGTATTAGCGTCGTTCTGTCGACCAGAGAAGAGAGAGAGACGGAGCGCTGGTGCCAGCGTTGTTCTGCCGAGACTGGTCGGTGAAGAAGAGCCGAGAGTTTCCGTTTGCACCTGGTTTTATAGTCCGAAGGGCAGATAACTCTGGTGTCGCTTTCCAGCGCTACCTGTTGGTGAAAAAGCGACACCTAACGGCCAACCGGTGCAGTTATGTTTTGAAACGAGGAGGTAACTGCTACAAGGACCCCCCCCCCAGATTGAAAATATTATTCAATATGTACAGTTGTAGATGAAAAGCATTCTTTGTGGGTATGTCTGTTTTGCTGTTGAAGATTAGAAAAAGTAGTGTGCACGCTACTTATTTCTGTGTTTCCATCTTTATTGAATGATTGATCGCAAGTGCGTCTGCGGAATTGAGTGTGGGTAACGCATGTGGATCTGCGTGTTGTTTGGGTCTGCATCAAGTTTGAGCGCAAGTGAGTTTGCGGTCGAAAAATGTTGAGTGCAAGCGAATTTGCACTTATTGGTGGCGTTGTTCATGTTGATTAGTCTGCGTGATGCGGAGCTGATGAAGGAATGTTGAATTGTCAGTGTTGTCCGGGAATGTTTGGTGCTTGGGTCTGCGCGGTTGTTGATGAGTGAGAACAAGTGGGTATGTGCAGTTGTTGATGAGTGAGCACAAGTGGGTCTGTGCAGTTGTTGATGAGTGAGCACAAGTGAATCTGTGCAGTTGTTGATGAGTGAGCACAAGTGAGGCTGTGCAGTTGTTAATGAATGAGCACAAGTGAGTCTGTGCAGTTGTTGATGAATGAGCACAAGTGAGTCTGTGCAGTTGTTGATGAATGAGCACAAGTGAGTCTGTGCAGTTGTAGATGAATGTACACAAGTGAGGCTGTGCAGTTGTAGATGAATCAGCACAAGTGAGTCTGTGCAGTTGTTGACGAAGGTTGGTAGGCCTTGAAGGGTGATGTTGGTGCTTACTGAGCCTAACTTTTTACAACCAATATTAAGTCCTGGGGCTTGGTGATGTTCGTGTTTGGCATCGTGTGTTGTCTGTTTTGTAGTTTTCTTTTCTTATATATATATATATTTCCGACACGTGGGTACAAGGGAAAAAGAAAAAAAAATGGAGCCGTAATTTGTTTCACACACGGAATGACGTTTTTTTGTTTTCGTTTTAGTTTGTTTGAATGTTAGTTTCCACGTAGAGAAAGAGTGGCGGCTTCTCTTTCCTTTGTTGTTGAAAGGAAAGAAAAAAAAATCGTATTTTCTTTTTTGTTTGTTTGAATTTTCATTTCCACGTAGGTTAGAGAAAAAATGGCGGCTTCCCTTTTTGTTGAAACAGAAAATAAATTCGTATTTTCTTTTTTTTGTTTGAATTTTCATTTCCACGTGGGTAGAGAAAAAAGATAGCGGCTTGCCTTTTTTGTCTTGTTGTTGGAACAGAAAATAAATTCGTATTTTCTTTTTTTGTTTGAATTTTTATTTCCACGTGATCCGAGTAAAAAAAAATGGCGTTTTTTTATTTTTGAATTTCTTTATCAACACGTGGTCATGGCAAAGAGTGGCGGCATTTCTGAATTTTTTTATCAACACGTAGTCATGAAAAAGATGGGCAGCGTGTGAGCATTTGTTTTCTTTTGTTTTCTTTTTATCTCCACGTGTTCAAAGGAAATGACGTATTGTAAGGTCTTTTTGTTCGTCGAAAAAGAAAAAAAGGATTGGGAAAAGTTTGTCTTTTTCTTTGTATATATTTTTCCGACACGTGGGTGGAGAAAGAGAAGAAGAAAAAAAAATGAAATTATAATTTGTTTGATACTCGGAGAGAGCCGAGAAATGTTTTTGTTTTTCTTTGTTTGGGTATTTCCACGTGGCCAGGAAAAAATAAAGATGGCGGCTTCTTTTTTTTGGTTTGTATATTTCTACCACGTGGGTAGAAAAAAAAGGAAAAAGATGGGTGCGTAATGCGTTTCACCACGGAAAGATAAAACGAGAAATGATATATTTTGTTAATTCTTGTACGAAATTAATTACTTCGCAACATTCAACAAAGCTTGCACGTTCGGGTCACCAATTGTTAGGATCGCGCGATCGTGTTCCCCCGATTATAAACGTGTTCATATAATCAAGCAATGTTGCATGCAAAGACAGAGTAATAATTAATAAACAAAAATGAAGTAGTTCAAATAAGGTTTATTGAACGTGTGTGTACGTGGAATGATTAAGTGTGTGATGTATGCATGTGTGTCGATGGAAAAACAATTCTTGAATAGAATAAGAAGAAATGAATCCGGCGTGTGGAAAGTCTTTGAAAGCTGTACACAAAGAAAACGAGTTGAGAACTCTTACCGTTGTTTGACCGCGTGTTGCTAGTTGTTATGCCGATGTCATTTGAAGAGAAAAGCGTGAGACGAAACGCTAGTGTATTAGCGTCGTTCTGTCGACCAGAGAAGAGAGAGAGAGAGAGACGGAGCGCTGGTGCCAGCGTTGTTCTGCCGAGGCTGGTCGGTGAAGAAGAGCCGAGAGTTTCCGTTTGCACCTGGTTTTATAGTCCGAAGGGCAGATAACTCTGGTGTCGCTTTTCAGCGCCACATGTTGGTGAAAAAGCGACACATAACGGCCAACCGGTGCAGTTATGTTTTGAAAGGAGGAGATAAATGCTACAGATACGATGTATGTAAACATTGACCCAAAACATTGCTTTATGTGTATTTTTCCTTCGAAAAAGCACAACATTTTATTATTTTCTATAAAAACATGGACTCGCTTCTTAGAATATGTGGATGAATAGAAGAATTTGGAAGGTCCACAAACAATAATCGCGAAAAATTACTCAGCGCTTCTAACCACTACTGCTAAACAAATGCCGACAGATGGTGGATTTGATCAAATCTTTTACGCACGGTTTACGGATTCACAACGAATTGGTCATGTCCTGAAAAGTATAGAAAACAAATGTGATGCTAAAGGTAAGTGTACATCGTTAGTAGTTCTTATTTTTTATAATAACACTTTCGAAGACAGACACATTAGAGGGTACACTCCTTTGTTTACAAAAGCACTGTCTCCGCCGATAGATAAGATTATTTAGGAACTTTAAAAACAAATAATAATAATATATTTATTTTTAGTAGCTCATCTCTAGTTTAATAATTTTGATTGAAGTAAATATTTAAAAAAACAAAACTTTCTTTTGCAATCTATTTAAATAAATAGGTAATTTACATTTCTCATGTGAAATGAAAGGTAAATCATTAATTCTAAAAAATATAGAGTGTTAAAAAAAACGGTAATATTTTGGTGGAGATGTTGGCCAGGTGCAATGTGTAGTATCTGTTCTTATACTAAACTTCCTCTCTCTGTCCTCGGTCAGTGCAGGAGAAATCCTTCTAGACTGAGCTAATTTTTTTTTTGTTTCAATCGAGAGTATCCCTTTTGGGGCATTTTCCACACATTAAAAACCGACTTTGTGTCTAACGCTGCCCTCGTGCCGAAGGCAGTAAATAGGGACTCTATAATTTTCATAATTTCGACGTAATTCTATTTTGCACAAATAAAATTTGTGCAGAAGATTCTGCACGAAACACTTTTTTCTATGGTTCCAGTCTTGATAATATTTAATCTACATATATCATTTTTCTCTCAGCATATATTAACTAACTACGATTATATATTTCATATAAATTAGCTGCTAAACACCGGTTCTGAAAATCATTCATTAGTATCAAATTGTCATCTTCCTCGCGTGGATAGTGGGTGCCTCTGACGAGCCCCGAACAGATGAGAAGGTGGGTGTATCCGCACCAATACATAGAAAGCTTCTTTCCATTTCTCAAGATTTGATATCCTTGGCATCTAAAAGACGAACATTAATGGCTAAGCATTTATCACTTGCGATGGCTATTCGCCACTTGTCTGGATCTGCCCAGTTAATTGAATTGTTGAATGGTTTTGTACACTGCACGTCTAATTCTATTGTCCTGAATCATGATACAGCATTGGCTGAATTAGAAATCTTTCGTGGAGAAAATACACTTCCATCTAACATCAAGCTAGGCATTCCGACAACTTTGGTGTGGGATAACAACGACTTTGATGGGGAAACATTATCTTGACGTGGAACAACCTATAACACAATTAGCATCATTATCCAGTGCAGTGCAAACCCTTTTAATGATAAACCCTCTTTCTCTAACATTACAATTGTGAAGAGAACTAAGAGAAGGTCACTGAAACCACCAAAAGTGAAGTTGGCCATATACTCCGGGAAAAAGAAGGAAGGTCCAGTGCCATTTGCTAAACATGTTTCAATTCTTCAGTCTGATAATGCACCTTTGCTGAACTATCCTATGCAGCTTGACTTAGCTTACTACATGATGAGATTTAGCACTAAGATCATCTTACCATCTTGGACTGGATTTAACCAGCGTATTTCCCAAATCCAAGTTCCGCCAAAGTCATTTATAGGATACTTGCCTGTAATTGATAGCAGTCCAACTGAAATGGATAATGTTTTAACCATTCTACAACAAAGTTTTAAAAGTGCTAACAAGATGCAGTTGGAGACAATTGTCATTGTGATGGACCAAGCTATCTATGCAAAAGATCAGCAAATCAGATGGAGTAATCCACAATTCATGGAAAGGTTGGTGAGAAGACTTGGCGCTTTTCACACAGTAATGTCCTTTCTTTCGCTTTAGAGATGCTGGACTCAATATATCATGAACGCATCTGAAATTATCGCTGCACTTTCAGTGAATGGAGTATTTTCAGGAAAGCATCACAACCGAGCCGTCTGAGTACATAAGCTGGTGGCTGAGGCAATGCAACAGATGCGATTGACTACTTACTTGAATAACATTCCTGAAGTGGAAGCTGAAAAGGTGAAATCATTAATAACAGCCTTATCACAGTCCTTTCCAGGACCACAGTATCAACAAATACTCAAGGGAGAATGGTTTAACTTCTTCATGTCTTCTTATCAATTCTTCATACAGGTCAACAACAAAAAACAGACTCATGAATTCTGGAGTTTATACATCGATACATTGAAGTTCTCCTACTCTTCATTAGAGGCACTCGTGAGGCAAACTGGAAACTCCACTTAGCAAGTGTAAGAAAACTATTACCCTGGATGTTTGCTTATGATCATGTAAACTACAGCCGATACTTTTCTGTATACTGGCTAGAGATGGGTAATCTTCCTGTCATTTATCCAGAGATATATAAGAAATGCCTGGAAGGTGCCTTCGTTGTTCAAAGGAGCCAGAAGGCCTTTGCCACAATTTCTTGTGACCAAACGATCGAACAAACTGCTAACCGAAGCTCAAAATCAAAAGGTGGTATGACAGGTTTCAGTACTAGCAAGGATGCAGTTAACAGATGGATATAATCCCATCATGCTAGAGGATCAATCACCCGTGAATGTGAAGCCATGGCTGGCAAAGTAGATCATAGTGAAACTCGATCAGATCTCTTACCAAGTCGTATAAAACGTGACCATGCTGATGTTGACAAGATTGTTGACACAGTAAATAGTATGGTAAATCAATTCGACTATGAACAAGATGAGCTGATCTATATTGCATCAGGAGTTGTTGCAACTCAATCTGTTCAAACTGATCTTCAGTCTGCTAATGCGAGAGGTGAATCTGAGTTCAAAACATTTAATAGAAGGCGTCTACAAACAAAAAAAGTGGACTTTTTTTGCGAACATAAAAAAATGCATCTCAAGACATTCACCAGTATGTCTAAGAAATCCAGACATAATGTACACGGAAAGGATAGGACTTTGAAAGCTGACAGAAACCTCCTAGCAAATTGATTGTGATACGCAAATATTGGAACATCAATTTACAAGAGCTACTTTCATATTCATTGGGTCCTTTGCCACTGCCACTCGCAGATTCTCACGGATTGTAGGTTAGGGCCAACAATGTGAACTTACTTAATGCACTTTAGTCTACCTGCACACTCTCTATCCAAGACTCCAATTATAGGTGACATATATGTAGTGGATATCATGACATTGCTACATCAACTTAATGTCAACAAACAACCCGTAGAGAGAACATTTTTAAACCTCTCTCTTGTAATCTTGAAGCGACTTGTAAACTGGGCAAAATACAATAGTTCACAAGAAATCAACTTTGTGACTGACAAGTACGAGCAGATCTCCATCAAGAATCTTGAACGGGCCATAAGAGCAGCTAGGGGTTCTCAGGTGATTCACGGCCAATCTTTTCCCCAGCAATGGAATAAGTTTCTCGCGTCCAATGTTTTAACATCAGCATTAACAGGAGTGATGGTGTTCTTAGCACACAACAGCAAATGCCATTACTTCTCACCTGGGAAGCATCCTAATCATAAGGTCACAATAATAGAAGACACTAGCATTTGCTCTTCACAAGAAGAAGCAGATACACGGGTATTTTTACATGCTTCTTTTGCAGCCAGTAACAGTGCTAACATCATCATCGTAAGTCCGAATACTGACGTTTTCATCAATGGAATCCATCTGCAATCCCTTATTCATGTACGGTTATATTTCCAAACAGGAAAAACAACAAATTTGAGTACGATAGACTTAAAAACAATAGACGTTAGCATTGGATATTATATCAGCCAATCGTTGATCAGTCTACATTGCTTTATTGGATGTGATCGTGTCAACGTCTCCTATGGAAAAGGAAAGAAAGCTCTTAATTTCCTTTTGAAATAGAAGTCTTGGGGAGCAATTTGATGTGCAACCAGATACAGCAGCAGCTCTTGAAGCGTTTCTTTGTAGGTTGTATGGACAACCAAGCATAAGTGTTAATGAAGCGAGGTACAAATTGTTCAGACTGCAAACAAAATTGGAAATTACAATGCCTCCAAACCAAGATGCCCTGAGGGAACATATTAAGCGAGCTAACTACCAAGCGGGTAAGTTGTAAATAATGTTAATTTGTTTTTAAGATTTCCAAGTAAATGATAAATAATTTTAAACTCTTTGTTATTCTTAATGTTTAATTGTTAATTAGGAAAGTTAAAAATGTTCTTTTATGATAAATGTGAATCTCATTTAAACATAAATGATGAAACCTTAAAAATATGTTATGATGTTAAAAAATTAAAGTAAATTCTATATTCGTAATGACTGCATTTAATAGAGGATATTCAGCGTTCCTTAAGGGTTTGTTTTCATTTATTTCTTTCCTTTATATATTTTCAGGTATATATATATATATATATATATATATATATATATATATATATATATATATATAAGGAGTCTTCAACCACATCAAGATATACGAGCTCTTGATGGTCATGGATGGAAGATAGAAGATGGGGAGCTAGTTGTTAACTGGATGAATCTTCCTCCTGCTCCAGAAAGTCTCCTGGAATAGTCAAACTGCTCTAGTAAATGCAAACAAGCCAGTGTCATGATGTAAACATATGTACATGTTTGCAAAACAACGTACCATGTACAGATATAGGCAAATGTGTCAAAAGCAACTGTTGTAAAATCGGTGCATATAGAATTGTAGATGATAGTGATGATG
>OY744515.1:239228168-239280668 GCA_963556195.1 Sepiola atlantica | reverse complement strand
TCAATGTTTCGTCTTTATTGAAAAAATTCCTCAGGATGAAGAAAGCAATGTAGAAAAATCAGGGAGAATATTAATTTGATATGTCAGAAAGTGTTCTAACTTAGGCATTGCTGTTGATGTGTATAAGCATACAATTAAAAACATTGTGTTGGTAGTAGTGTTATCTGCAACCTTCAAAAGACGCGAGATGAATGTGATAGCCGACTTCTTTGTTCATTGACGGGGTCAAATTATGTAATAGCCAGGAATGGCTGCAGTAGGTCGGGGAACGAGCTGTGTGGAAGTATAAGTCTGCCGTTTAAGTTAAACTGGGAGGGGGGAAAGAAGAAAAAGATAAGAAAAGGAAAAAAGTGAATGGAGTAACTAAAAAATCGGAATAAATAAAGACAATCTCACAAAACTAAACAAACCAGTTAAGTATCATGGCACTCTCTTCTCACACTCTTTATACATATCGCACATGTATACATTTTCTATGCACATAATTATACTAATTGTATTTAGATACCAGTCAGTGATATTCGAATTTTCAAATGTAAGTGTAAGCCCTTATTTTCTCACTAAACCAACTTTTAAATATCCTCATGTGAGTGTAATTTTGTGAATATACATTAGTTGACGTGTAATATCTATTATTTAACTTTTACATATATCGGAGGTATCTGAATTCTCACAAAAACCAGTCTAATTAATTCTACCCTCTTTGCATAAACCAACATTAAACTGAAAATAGCCCACGTTCCAAAACTGTATGCCTGGCAGCTGACATCCACAATTAATAATGGTCGTTTAATTATGATAGACGTGTGTCTTTTACGTCCATATATATATATATAGAACATATACACACACTTAACTTTATAATGATAAAGTTTTGTTGCACAAAAAACCTTGAAGCTGCTAGACATCATACTGATGCATAAGCGGATGGGATAGAAATGAATTAATTTCTACAAATCAGTGTAAGTATTTGTTCATGAACCGAACACTATATAACCGTTTGGTATTCCTTTTCCCACGTTGTATACTGAATGTTGAATTTCTAATTCCTGGCACAAAGAGTTAATATTATATGTATAATCATTCAAATTAAATAGCAGACTACTTCACATAGGTGGAACTAATTGTAAATGTCGCTGAAATTTAAATATTTACAAGATAAACGATAAATGCCTCGGCAATTTACGTTAGGATATGATAGATTCTAAGCTAGTTTAGGACGGAGAAACTGACTCATTAACAATCTACTGATAGTTTAGCTTGCATCGAAGTTTTACTTACACACAATTTTTCAGTCGGTTTAATTCACTTTTGATGGATTGCGGTGTCATTAATCGTCAAAGTGAAACACTTAAGTTGTATACTTTATCAATGAATGCGACAAAGTCTGAATGGTTACAAATTGATTGAAATGGTGTGTTGTCTTACGTGTCTCTTGAATATATTGAATGTAAGTGGTGATGTTTTGTATAACATATATCTTTCCATGACTTTCCTCAATAAGTAATAGACCATGATTTATTAACGATCTCTAGAACTTATACACTCAGGTGTACGCCTATTGAGAATTAATTTGTACATAGTTCACTACTAAGAGTATCGAATTTCTAGATATCAACACCGTTGTAAGTCATGAATAAAACATGAAGCTATCAAGGTAGTAATACATTAAAACAAAGGATAATTGTGAGGCATTTACCAAACTCAAATAAGTTTAGATTATAATACTGACGTGTGAGATAAAGGACGAATAAGAACAAAATTAATAAAACTCTCTTAGAAATCAACAGTTTACATTTATTCTACATTTACGAGTGAAGAAAATAATTACTTCATAGTCCAAACCGTCTTCATAGTCTTGCGTGGAGAGACGTCTCTCACACGTCTTGCGTCAAAGTTGTCTTTATCTGTAATCCAAGAGAAATAACTCTAGCCTCCAACACTTATTTTGCGGTTAGTAATACTACAAAGTTACTCCCCTTTTAATATGTGCTTTAGATAAACACCTTGTTCATCTAACAAATACAAAGACACATCTGAATTACCACATCTCTTTACTAACATGCTTATCGATATACTGAACTCTGAATATTCTAATGTACAGTTATGTGGATTTTCCCGGCGTTTGTACGACAAATCAATCGTTATTATATTTAATATCGTAAATAATATGTCCATACATGAGGATACCGTGTTATTCCTCCGATAGATAACCAGTGGTACGCCTATAAATTTATTTCATTATCATTTCATTTTTAGCGAAATAATTCTGATATAATTTAAACTTAGAAACGCCAACCGTAACCGATGGTTGTATATGTAAGGATTGTTACGCATCTGTATAGATAATGAAGAATGTATCTAACAGAATTAATGTAAAAGTGTTTTTCTATATATTAAAACATATACAAATGTATCAAATCAAATTTTGCAGATTTAATGCAATGTCAAAACAAACTATTTTCAAAATACACTTCATATACTGATCGGAAACTTCAACCACACACTCAATGCTATCATTCATTTGAATTTTAAAAATATTTTTAAATAAATTAATGTCATGTATGATTCACCTGCAACGTGATTAATCTATTTTTTATCTATTAATAATGGAGATTATGTATCTGTATATATGGCTGTCTTGAGCCAAAACTATACTATTTAAGACGATTGTACTTATTATGAAATAGTACAGTATATATTATTTAAGACTAATGTACTATATTTAAATGCTTAATTGACGGGCATAGTGAAGTCTCGTATGTCATCTGTTGTCATAATAGCTCCTCCAAGGCATTACACCTTTTTTTAGAGGTGTGGAGGTAGTGTAGTATATATTCTGTTTTCATGATACAATCCTCCCAGGAATTACTTCCTCCTTTCATGGGAGGAGTAGAGGTAGTGTAGTATTTGTACTGTTGTCATAATACCACCTTCCCAGTCATAACCTCCTCCTTTTTAAGAGGTGTGGAAGTAATGTAGTGTCTGTTCTGTTGTTATAATACACTCCTCACAATCATTAACTCCTCCTTTTATGAGAGGGGTAGAGGTAGTGTTGTATTTGTTCTCCTGACATTATACACTCCTCCTAGGTATTACCTTCTCCTTTTTTTAGACGTGTGGAGTGAGTGTTATATATGTTTTGTTATCATAGTACCATCCTCCGAGGCATTTTTAGAGGTGTGGAGGTAGTGTAGTATCCGTTCTTTTATCATGATCCCCACTCCCAGACATCACCTCCTTCTTTTTTGAGAGATGCACATATAGTGTAGTATATTTTTTGTAGTCAGTATACAATCATTCCAGGCATTTCGTCCTCCTTTTTTGAGAGGTGATTATGTAGTGTAGTATATGTACTGTTGTCATGATACCCTCCTCCCATGCATTCCTCTCTCCTTTTTTGAAAGTTGTGGGTGTGGGTATAGTGTAGCATTTTTAGAAGTGTGGATGTAGTGTAATATATGTTCTGTTTGCATGATATTACCCTCCAAGGCATAGTCTCCTCCTTTATTGGAGGGTGTGGAGGTAGTGCAGTATCTGTTCTGGTGGCATTATACTATCCTTCACAGCATTACCTTCTCTTTTTTTGAGAAGAGTGCAGCTAGTGTAGTACCTTTTCTGCTTCTAGGATACTATTATCCCAATCCGTACCTCCTCCTTTTTAGTATAGGTGTAGAGATAGTGTAATATATGTTCTGTTTGCATGACATTACCCTCCAAGGCATAGTCTCCTCCTTTATTGGGAGGTGTGGAGGTAGTGCAGTATCTGTTCTGGTGGCATTATACCATCCTTCACAGCATTACCTTCTCTTTTTTTGAGAAGAGTGCAGCTAGTGTAGTACCTTTTCTGCTTCTAGGATACTATTATCCCAATCCGTACCTCCTCCTTTTTAGTATAGGTGTAGAGATAGTGTAGTATATGTTCTGTTAACATGATACCATCCTCCTTTTTAAAAGATGTGGCGCTAGTATAGTATCTACTCTGTTGTCATAATACCAATCTTTCCAGGCTTTCGCTCCTCCTTTTGGTAGACGTGTAGCGGTAACGTAGTATCTTTTCTGTAGTCATGATATTATCCCCCCAGGCATTACTTCCTCCTATGTTGAGAGATGATTAGGTAATATGGTATATGTATATGTTGTTATCATACGAACACCCCAGTTATACTTCCTCCTTTTTTGAAAGGGGTGGAGGTAGTGTAATATCTGTTCTGTTGTCATAATACCATTTCCCAGGCATTACCTCCTATGTTTTGATGGTGTGGAGGTAGTGTAGTAAATGTGCTGTTGTTATGATACCGTCTCTCCAGGCATTGCCTATTCTTTTTGAGAGGTGTTAAGAAAGTGTTGTATGTGTTCTGTTGTCATGATACCATTTTCCGATGCATTGCCTCCTTCTTTTTTGAGAGGTGTGGAGGTAGTGTAGTATCTGTTCTGTTGTCATAATAATATCTTCCTAGACATTATCTATTTGTATAAGTGTGGAGGTAGTGCAGTATATGTTCCGTTATAATACCATCTTCCCAGGCAGTACCTCTTCTTTTTTTGATAATATGTAGGTAGTAATGTAGTGTTCTGTTGTCATGATAATATCTCCTCGGCATGTATTACTCCTTTTTCAGAGGTGTGAAGATAGTGTTGTCTGTGTTTTTTTTTGTCATTATACTATCCTCCCAGGCATTACCCCTTTTTTTTGAGAGATGTCAAGATAGTGTTGTATCTGTTCTGTTGTCATTATACAATCTTTCCAGACATTACTTCCTCCTATTTTTGGGAAAGGATGTAGTATTTGTTCTGTGTTTATGATACTACCCTTCATTTACTTTTTTAGGCAGCAGGTAGTGTAGTGCATGTGCTGTTTTCATGATACCGTCATCACAGGCAATACCTCCTTCTTTGCTGGGGGAAGGGGGTTATTTAGTATGTTTTATCCGCCCGCTTATTATTAGGTATAATGTTCTATTCCGAACGCACAGAAAGTTATATTTCAAAAAAGACAGAGACAGGGAGGAAGAGAAAAAGTTGTACGCAAGACAAGGGCGCGGGTTTTGATTAATAACATGTAACAACACATATCCTGAAAGTTATCGTGCGAGTTGCTAAACAAGTCGCTACTTACTTTGATTTTTTATCAAAAGTTTTGAGAGTTTTTGTAATATTATTAGAAATTATGTTTAGTTGATTAAAACCATACGTTTTTTGTAAGAAAAACCAAACACATTTTACTGAGCAATTAAATAACTGTATTTCTTTAAAAATTGTTGATTTTATTTTTTTTAAACTTGTTTTTTTAATTTGAAGCACTTTTTTGTTATACATGTAACGCTGTAAAGGGCAAATTTTGTTTGAAAACTGTTTTTATTATTCAGTGTTTTATTAATATAACTTAAAAATGGGGTGATTTGCTTTCTTTTTTGCTGGAAAGAAACGAACACATTTTACTGAGCAATTGAATCAAAACAACTAGCAGAAATAGGCGACTCGAGACACCATATATTTGCTAGTATATATAAATATATTTATATATATTTATATACAAAATACTTTTCTTGATATTAACACAATTATTGTTATCATTATACTACTACTACTACTACTACTACTACTAATAATAATAATAATAATAGTAATTATTATTATTATAATACGTATTATTATTATTATTTTATCATCATAATTAAAAGTAGTAAGTTCAACATAAGCAATTAATCGATGTCGTGAAAGTAGTTCCGTATGCAAAATGATATGGCCCTGATCCGAAATGTATTTGCAAAATGTTCATCTGATGCTGAGGAGATCATCTCTGACCAATTAATTACAGTTTGAGTAGAAGTCTTACATCTGCTTACTACCAAGTGTGTTCATTCCAAAATCTATGGAATAATATCTGTTTACAAACTATGAATTTATTTGAGTAATCATAGGATCCTATAACATTTAAACGAAAGAGTTTTCTTTTTCAGTCTTAAAGACGGTTCTTTTTAGTGCACATATTCCGTTTAATCAAGTAAACGTGTTAGCTTTCAGTGATGGACAATCAATCAGTGTTGTACCATGCCCGTCTGTTTTATCTGTCTTCGGATTTTCTAGAGCTTATACAACTGTCGATGTCAGCAATTAACAAACTAGAAATATAGGCAGCAACATGGAAATATGTATCTTCAGGAAAATAAATAAAGAAGTTTAGGGATGGAAATCAACCCGTGAGTAAGTATTTGCTCTATGATTGAAAGGTAGTTCCTTAATTAAAATGTTGCCTCAATTGACAGAAATTAGTGTTTGAATTATTACAAAATAGAAAATAGATTGACACACTGTAATGAGAAAAATGTCAGGGACGAGTCCAAATGACTTGTAACATGTGTATTAATATCGGGTAGGTTAGGCCACAAGGTTAGTGCACACAGAATCAACGCCAAATAATGGGACCACTTTCGTGAGCAATTGTGTTCGCTGAGATGGCATTTGTTTGTAAATATATATATATATATATATATATACCAATATATATATATATATATATATATATATATATATATATATATATATATATGTATACATATATACACATATATATATACATATATATATAAATATATATATATATATATATATATATATATAAATATATGTATTCATATAAATATATATATATAAATATATATATGTATTCATATAAATATATATATATACATATCATTTTGTAATATAGTAGGAACACTCCCAATAGAATGCTATTTTAATTGAGAATTGAAACTAATAACGTAATATTTATTTATTTGTTAGTACAGAAAAAAATAGAACCGTCGGTTTCAAGGACCGGACTTTGCCTGCAGGCTCTCTTCAGCGTATACTGTCATCTGTTTCGGAAATGGTAAGCCACGTACCACTCTCGTTTTGACGCGTTATTTGCTCAGAGTGTTATGTATATGTGTTTAAATTTAGTGTAAGGAAGGCTTTGAATAAAAGGACGGGATGTGAAAAGAAATATGTAAGATTTAAATATGGCTAGTATTTTAAAATATAAAAATACAAAATTAAAAAAAAAATGTTTCTATATAAATCCGTGAGTCAATGTTTACAAGTAGCGTATATTTGGTCGTTACGGTTTGGAGGGTTTATTATGTGTCTTCTAAAGAACATAGAGAGAGAAAATGGGTTTAAGGATCACACTCATGAAGATATAAACAGGTTAAAAAAACACACATCAAATTAAAGTTTAAATCTTGGGTGAAAGGACTTTAAATCAATCCAAAAAGAATTTGCATAAAGATATAACCTGGGCAGTTTGTCGATCGGTCTAAGGGATGTAACTCTGCAGGGTTCTTGTGTGATTTGTATTCAGGAGTTAACATAAGTTACTAAGGTATAGTCTAGGCTCATGAAAGTAATAATGTTGGCATAAGGATTGGGTCGACATGATCGCATCTGTTTGGGAGATATGGGAGATAAGCTTTTTAACTAAGATATGGTGGTAACTTATGGGAGTAATAACAATGTGAAATGGCGGGGTTACCCTCTTAATGCCTGGACCATTTAATTTTGGGAAAGTAATTAATTCTTGCTCTTGACTAGTGGTGTAGATATAAGCCAATTAAGGTATTTATTTCTATATTATAATTGTATTTATATTTATGAGGCGATAGTTAGAAATATATATATATATATATATATATATATATATATATATATATATATATATATATATATATATATATATATAGAGAGAGAGAGAGAGAGAGAGAGAGAGAGAAAAGAGGGTAGTGCAGTATTAGTGCAGTTCCAACGAGAGAAACGTATATATTTAAAAGAGTAAGGCTACCAACATTTGTAAAATGTGTTGTTTAACATTTATTTATTATTTTGTTATTTTATAATTTTATCATTTTATCATTTTATATAACGATATAAGGCGTTTCAAGCGGTGGTCCGCTTTCATCAGATATGTAAATCCATTTTACGAAATGTCTTTCGATTTGAAAGAGCGTTTTTTCATTTGAGGAAATTTGTTATTGTTTGAAGTTTTTGCGCATGTGGTGGTTTGCGGGTGTACGAGTACGTGTTTTGATAATTTTATATCTTTTATGTGTTTTTATTTTTTATTTTTCCTGCATCTCTTTGTCAAAGTCGTGTGTGTTTATTATATACGTGTTATTTTGACCTTTATTTTATCCCATCTTCATTTCTCAGGGTGCGTAGATTTTCTTTTGAAATGTATTAGTTTTTTTGCCCTGTCTCGGAGAAGTCTTTCGCGCCCGCGTGTGTGTGTGCGTGTGTGAGCGCACGCGTGTGGTAAGTTCTGAATCTTGTAGATAGGTGAGCGACATACCCACCCACACAACACACTCACACAAAGCCATAAAAATATACACACACGTATATATATATATATCCATATATATATATATATATATATATATATATATATATATATATATATGCAGATGTTCAATTTACATAACTGTTTTAAAATATATTTTTTCAAATAATAAACGGCTTGTGTTTATTTGTATACTTTATTTTATTACATGCCCCAGTTTGTTTTATACACTTTTACAGAAATTGACTGAAATGGAAAGAACTACAGGCGATATATGTATTAACACATCTGCACATTTCTGTGTACCGTCCATGCTTATATGCATTGCCAGATTATATATAGAAACCGTTATTAGTTGTTTTTTTGTTTGACCTGTATAGATAATGTGTCGTAAAGCATGCGCAAAAACCTTAATACATATCTGAATCTCAAGGCATTAGTATTGTATTATTCTACAATATTCGGCAAAGTTGCATACTTTAATCGGATTACCATAATCCTATGTAATAAACCTATCAACAAAACATATTCAGTTACAAATGTGTCCTCTACACTGACGTCATAAACACACTATTGCATTAGCTAAATATAATCTTGTGAATACCACATACACACACACACCCCCACATATATATATAAATATATATATATATATATACATACACATATATATATATATACATATACATATATATATGCATACCTATATATCCATATATATATATACATCTATATATATATATATATATATATATATATATATACATCTATATATATATATATATACATCTATATATATATATATATATATATATATATATACATCTATATATATATATATATATATATATATACATCTATATATATATATATATATATATATATATATATATATATATATATCTATATATATATATATATATTACTCTGTATTCTGCCGGAAAAAATGTGCCCACCATAGATTGCACGTCTCACATTTATATATGTATTTCTACTTTGAGCAGACGGTATTTTAGAAATGTTTTCCATCTTAAACAAACTAAGAAAGCAGTATTCTCCTCGTTTAATTATTAAAAACTGGATGCCTAAAATTTAGTAAACTACCTTGAATAAGCCAAAAAATTGACGATTTGTATCCTCGTATATCCTAATTTATTTTCTCAATAAATTACTGTTTTCTGTAAGGAGTATCCACTCTAGTGTATTTGAATGTATAGTACGGTTATAGATTTAAAAAGATAACATACACTTTAATTCGGTGTTTAACTTATATTTCATTATGCCTTAGCTATCAGTTATATTATTGCAATCATAATGAAAGATCTGCAATAATTGGTTTTAAAAAGTTACATGTATTATAAATAATAATTCGAAACATGGAATAAGAATTTTCTGAAATGTTACTACTGTTTACTCAAAAAAAGAACGTTACAATGTGTGTGCGTGGATTTGAATCACGCCGAACAGTTCATATTCTTTGTTTTTTAAAAATTATATCTGCAAATACGTTCATCGTGTTTGATTAAGCAAACTGGATTACGGATGTTTACTTTCAATGAATCACTTCCTGCTCCCTGTTTAGCCGACTGTACGGACATACACATATTTAAAACAAATGTGAACCAGAATGTCGCTGCACCTATTTTAGTTTATGTTGACTCCATTAAACAACCGTATTCTAAGTAGTCCCTTACGTCTATGGTTGCAACTTACAAACATAGATGCTCTCATTAGCACCTCTTCAAATACTAAGCTAACACATATTGCGAGTTTTGTTTATTATTGATGGCATCTCCGATACACCTGCTGCGAAAGTGTGTGTGATGCAAAAATTAAAAATCAGCGTATTTCTACCTAAACTGTATTTTACAAATTTACATTACATACAATTGACGATGAATATTAATTACAAATTACAACGAATAAAAGTGTTCAGACAATCAGAAAAATCAGAGTATGGGTCTGTCTGTTAAGAATATGTACTCTTTCTCAACACATAGATGTTAACGATTGCAACTCTTGTTCATGTTTGTTATAACAATGTATATTTAATACTGTTACACACGTTATTTTAATACGTAACTTGCGCATGTCTATGACCGTTTATTTTTCATGTAACAGACATATCATTGTAGCATTTTAAATATAGCAAATAAATGCGAGGCTGCTGCGTCTCTTCCCCGTCTTTTCGGGCCATTCTAACATTTTAGAGCAGGTTACTTATTTGTTACCGCTAACCTAAGTAATAAACGCACATGTAATCGTTTTAAAAGTAGAACTAACCCAGCCCGACCTAAAAAGCAATGCATAGAATGTATTTCACATCACAAAAGAACGTTGGGTAAATGTCCTAAAAAGTGTAAATGATCCGGAGATGCTGGGTCATTTGATGTTAAAATTGTATGCAAAACTGATCACGCAATTTGCCTTTGCATTTGCGTAAAAGTTAATTTGAGTCACAGCTACTGGCGCCTTTTGCGTTTCTGGCGTCTCCGGCTGGTTAAAAAGTGCTACTGCCCACCGACTGAAAAATATAGAACGCCATTTCGGGGGAAGGGGGCGTGTACATACGGTGCCTGGTTCCAATAATACGTAACAATTATTGAAATTCCTGCCTTCAGACTGGGATCAATCTATCAGACCTGCCAGTTCTCAATATAGGAGAAATCCATCTAAAATGGCCAATATTTATAGGTTAATTCTTATTTCAATCACGTAAATTATTCAGAGTGAAATGGTGTATTTTTACTTTTTTAAGTTAAAAAAATATTATCTAAACTCATTATTCGATAGTCTCTTTTGGAATGATTATAAAGATTATGACTATATTTTTCTGATAAACTTTTCATTTCGGCGTTTCACGTATACGATGAAGTTTGCTAAAACTGTATTGTTAATGTGTTTGCATTTGTTTTTATTAAACATGCTATTACATAATGTTGAAATTCAGTTCGCTCAAAATAATTTACGTTACTAAAATAGTAATTAACCATTTTTGTTTTTTGTTCCCAATCTATTGTGCCATATTTGCGACTGGGGCAATATTTATAGGTTAATTCTTATCTCAGTATCGAAAATTATTCAGGGTGAAATGCTTTCTTTTCTTTTGCCATTGCAAATATATATGATAAATAAAAAATGTTTAAATACTTGAGTGTTAAATTTTTAAAGTAAGCTAGCCTCATTCTTTATGTTTATTAAAATGGCAAGAAATATTATTATGATTGAAACGAATTAATTTTATTTTTATTTTAAACCTTGTGTAGTTAATAAAAAAATCATTAAAAATGTGAAAACATTTTAAAATTTAAAACCATTTATCTAGCAAGTGTTATCGTATCGTAGAAGTGAAACACCAAAGTGTTAACTGTTTAGAAAACAACTCGTACAAATGAAACGCCAAAATTAAAATATTGTCATCACTTGTAAGTGTAAGAAAATTACGGTATTTTATGTATTAATTGGTTAAGAACATAAATGTTTCTTTTATTGAATTTGATGAAATGTATTTTATTTTTTTTAATGTTGCATCAAAGTAGAGACGCGTGGACACTAACTTATGAATTAACCGGATAAAAGGGAGAGTGATGTTTATATTTGCAAGGGTCACGTGACCCCGAGAAATTTAATGAAACAAATATTTATTTGTTTAACGAATGAATAAATAAAATGTTTTTGTTCACATGTAGAAATATATTTTAATGAAATATTTTAATCTGCTTACAAAAAAAACTAATTTGTGATAATGACGTCATTTCCGGAAGAATGCATGAGAGAACAACATTGCCTTATTTGTAAACATCTAAGCGATGTTTTTTTTTTAAATAATTAAGTGTATTGATAAGTTTTCTTAATATGAAGGTAAGATTCTAAATACATATGTAACTTTGAGAACACGAGTTATAAGTGTATTTTTGTGAATATTAATTTATTAGAAGTTTAAAAGCAATACATTATGTAAATTGGCAAACACACATGGTGTTTGGGCAAGTTTTTGTAGCAGAAGATAAATACTCTGAAAAGGTAGGTGAGAGTACTCTGACGTAGTTTCCGCTTCAGACAGACATATATATATATATATATATATATATATATATGTATGTAGACACTATTACTAATATATTCATGCAATTCATATTTATTATTTTCATTTAATTGTTTAATGGTTCATCGTAAATAAATGTAAACAATTACAATATAAACACTCGATGAAACTAGTTAAGACACATATTTGTATCAGAAAGCTAATAAGTGATTAAAAAAAAAATTGAATACGCTAAATCTAAAAATAAGATTGCTTTCTCTATCAGGTCAGATTCATGGTGTATTAGATATTGCATTATTACATTTGGTGTGATGTATTTTATATGAAATGTGAATTGCCTATTGTTGTGGTGGCAACCACTCATTTGCATATACGAATAACGTTACACTATAAATGGCAAGCCTAGGTTGGCCTTAGGTGTGTTATCTAAATGCCACCGGAAGTGACGCCGAAGAGCGTACATGTCCTCCCACCAAGACTCTCTGACTCGACACCTTCATTTGTACATACTGTAAATATACCTTTTCTTTAATACACTTATTATTGCATTATCCGTGTTGTTTGCGTCTTCATTGTATTCCTCACTAATTGTGGTTCAACCTTGCAACCACAACAGTTGGCGACGAGATATGAAGCGTCAAATATAACAGTTTGACGAAGAACTATAAAATTTACGCCGTTTTCTGGGAATCCGACTTACAAACGAATGTAAAAGTGAATTTTTGTTTTGTCGCTAAACGACAAATCTGTTTTGTATTACTAAAGGACCCACTTGCAAACGAAAAGCGGATTTTGTTCTGTCGCAAAACGACAGGTCAGACTCGTATTACGAAAAGCAAGGAAGTAACCTACGAAAATTGAACTTTGAATTTCAATCCCGCAGAAAAACTCCCTTACATTAAGAAAAAATCTTAATATAGAAACTATTTATTCAAAATACTGTTTCTAAAAATATTTATTATTAAACCTATTCCTTATAGAAATTAATTATCTAGTGTCTGGGACGTCATTTTACATTTTGGGAAAATATCCTTCATTTAATTAACTGCCGAATTATTATCGTTTTGTTGTTTAACGAAGCGAAAAAAGCCCATCACGCAGAATTTGTTTTTAAAAGATTATTCATATATCAAAAATAAACTGTTATTATAAAAAGGCCTTCTACAAAAATCTAGTTATTATTTTAAATCATTTAAAATATTTCCTTAACGGCTGTGTCTGTTTGCCACTCTCTGTGGAGAATATTATTCTATATTCCATAAATAAATGTTACTACGGAATATCGTTATCAGAAATCTATTTTCTATTTTGAAAAAAAACTTTTTTTAATGGACCGGTTTATTTTTTTGTCAACTTTACGGGAAAATATCACTCTTACTCGTTAAATGACAGGAGACTTTATTATTACTAATTTAAAATCCCGTACAAAATACTTTTTATAAAAATCCAATTGTTTCTATTTTTAGAAATTAAGTCCATGTCGGCATGCATGTTTTTAAAATTATTTTTTCCTTAATTATTTTTCCCCCATTCCTGCCACCAAATTGTTTTATTTATTTTAATCTAATTAAAAACTAATTTAATTTAACCTAATTTAATTAAATAGTGATAGCATCCAGGTTACTATTTCTTATTTTTCACTTAAAATTTCTTGAAATTCCTAATGCATTTCGTATAATATATCTATTTCTGAGAATAAATTGTGATTTATTATTTATTATTCCACTATCTTTTTATATGTAACAAAATGTCCCCCCTCTATTCCGCTGAATAAGTATTTACTATAGTTGACTATCACTGGGCCTTATTCCGATAGAATATTCCTACCTTATCACCCCCAACCTAAGTCTCAAGTATCCGCTAATAATTGAATCAAGACATATCTTAGCATAAGTACGTGTTACTAATTCTCATCCTTCATATTATACACTAATTATTGCCCCAGATTGCCTCAGGAAGTGTCCATCCTGCCTATCTCTGCTGTAAGTTTATACTTCCCCAAATTCCCCTCCTATCCAGGTGTTAGGCTTGATAACAGGTAACGGTTTCTATGCAGACATCATTGTAGTATTTCCTGCCTAGCGTTCAGTAAATTATCTCTAGATGTCATGATGTGGTACGACTCCAATGCACATAGGTTGCATCTCTTCTTTTTGTTCGGTTTATATTTGTTAGCTCTCTCTAAAATTGACCATTTCAGTTCGAAAGGGTCTTGCCTAGCAATGAGGTTTCTCACAAAACGACCAACAGAAGTGTTAAGCCTATCTATGTCTTCCCTTTGGCCTCCCCTGAATGAACTCATGTGGTTTCTGAATCTATCTTTGAACTCACCCCCGGTTGAACCGATATATGATTTCCTACTACTCTCTGTTATCACATCGCATTTGTAGACAATGCTTGACACTCTACAGTTCCCCCCCAGTGGACAGATGTTAGAAGCTCTGCAGTTACAGTTGTGTGCTGGGCCGCTGCTAGATGTTCTACTACTATGGTTATTTATAATGGAGGTTCTCACTGAACTGGTGTTACTGGGATCAACACCAGAAGAGAACATGGCTTCCCTTGTTTTAGTTATCTTAGAATTATTATATCCTATGATGGATGTGGCTATATTTCTACAGGTTGAATAAGACAGTTTTACAGTATTTTTGTTAATGATTCCCCCCAATCTGCTATCCCTTGGAAAGTTTTTTTCCACTATGCTATAAAAAATCTTTGGGATATTAGTCTTAATATGCTGGCTATAGGGGGGTTGAACCATGTAGTGGTCCTTCTCCTATTTTTCTTCCTACCTTCCACCCCGGTTTGGGTAGCATGTGAGTTCAATTCGTTACTTCCAACTTCACGAATATTATCATCAACCGGTTCCCTCCTTACCTGGTTTACATTACCGTGGGATACACCAGGTCTCCTATATCTAGCCTTGCCCATTGCCCTATTATATGAAACGATTGATCGAGAGGCAATCGGTCTCCCGTTTAGTCCCCCATTCCCAACCGAAGGAGGCACACTATGTATATATATATATATATATATATATATATATATTGAAGAACAAGTAGGAGAATACTAGTTAGCCTTTGGTGGTAGTTGCATAAGGGGTTATTTGATTACTTATTTGGGGCGAATGTGCATCGATGTCTTTGCTAAAGGGTGGCATCGCACTCTCGAATTGATGGAAAAGCAGGCGTCGGCACTTTGAGTTAGCGAGCGAATACGCTCAGAAATGTGAATATGATGGAACAGGCGTTAGCGCGACGAGTGCGAAATGAAAGCGAATGGAATGAGGCCTGGCTAGGATATTTCAAATACGACGCGAATTACGAGAACAATTCTGTGCGTTACGTGAGGTTGATGGGCGTGGGGGAGGCAAAGGACGTAACAGCACAGTTATGGCGCAGTATTGACTAAAGAATACCGATGTGAATCGGAGACGATGTTGACTTACACCCGAAATGTCTTAAAGTTGTAAATCCAACAATAATGTTGTAAAGGGAAATGATTGATATTACGTTATGATTTAGGGTTTGAGGCGACCTATACTTTGTCAATTGCCTTTTCGCTAGACATTTCTTAGAATTATTTTACATGAGAAGAATGGTTATATAAATTGGTTAGTTTGCTAGCATACATCTTATAAATTAGGTTCACAGGATTGCGTTCACACGTACATATTGTACGAAGGTTTTGTGGTAAGTGAGAATCTACTTAAATATTACTTACACCTTATCACTACAAGTGGGCGTGACGTCACATGGAGTAAAGTGAGGGAGCGACCGCGAGAGAGTTAAGCCAGTTGTTAGGGAGCTCTATATTGACAATACGTTTAAAGAATGACGTAAATAATTGATTCTAACATAGCAGTAAAGGTCCCTAATATCCGTAGCTGGGACGTCATCCGCCGCTAGCATACACAAAGCTTTACATCTTTATATTTTTTCTTCTTTTCATCAAACTCACAATATATTTGTCTTTTCTTCGTCATGTTGTCAGAACTTCATTGTAGACGAGAAAGCCTACCTCATATTGATGGAATCAATAATAGGCGGAAGGCGTGATAGTGGTAAGAGTACAGGTTTATCTTATCATTTTTTATTTAAATTCAATAAGAGTGCATGTTTATGAATGTCAATGTATTATTTTTTAGTGTAATTTACGAGACATTGGTTAGCTACATCACAACTCCCATCAACTACAATGTATAATACATCAGGAGAAATATATATATATATATATATATATTTAGTAACACTACACCATCTTATAGTTCATATTCATAGATAATACGCTATAAATCAACAGTTATCATCAGCTGTATTGCACTATGAATAAGAATTTACGATCAAGGATATTATGTCATGTTTGATAATTTAATCGTCGGGTGTATTACTTTTAAAACCAGTCTCAGATTACACTTTCATTTATATTACGCTATGATGCACAATTTATTGTTTAGGTCAATGCGTTATGAATCAATATTCTTCTTGAGATTTATAAGCCATCGCTAGAATTCATTCACCGAAATTGTACTCAAGTTCATTCTTTGAGAATCATTTTAAGTTATCCTCAGGGATATTCCGCTGATAGACAACATTTATTCTCATCGATATAATTGAATGGGAAACAGTCATTCTCAACCATATTAATCCACGAGTGACAAGTTGTGTTTCTAGAATCTCTATATGAAAAAAAAGAAAACTAAGAGGATTTCAATCAGAATTTGACATATTTTATTAATATTAGTTAAAACCCTGCAAATAAAATAGTGTAAATATTATAAGAGCATCGACACACGCTTAAATGTGGTGGTTCTGGATAAACAAGCGGCATATACGAAGTTCAAATAAATTGGTTATTAAATGTAAGATATATAGTGGAACATGCTATTTCTTGTTGAATATTAACTGGTGGGTAATGTACTTATTTGTTGTGAGATTTAATGCGACTAATAGTATACTTCGCGTAAGCTTTTATATACGTTTTAGCGTACGAATAGATTACGGTATGTGAACGTCATAGGATTGTACGAGTACTTTACATTTGTTATAGATGCACAAGTGAAGAAGAGGTTTGTAATCTGTAAAATGCGCACTACTGAATGCATTCGAATCATACATCCTCATAACTTCAATAGTCTAGTTGTATCAGATTTGCTGCAAAGCTTAACATAAAGCAAGTATATATCTACAAGTATTAAGTGTTGAACTGAAATATGGGCCCATTTACTGTATATGTATTTCAACGAAAAAAGAGAAAAATAGCGCAATTTATATATACACAATAAGATGTGTTTCATATTTAATTAAATAAGTAGATTTACTGCAAAGAAACATTTTGCTGACAGAGTTGACAAATACCAGTTACTGTTATTGATTGGATAGTAATGTAAACGGAAAATAATAAAATTGTGTATTTACAGTGTAGAATATTACTAGTATAACCATGTATAAAATATAATGGCATATCTTTGTTTTTAGTTGCGAGGAATTAACACAATAAGCGAACGTTGTAGACCTTAGGAGTACGAAAACAGAACCTGACAAGTGTCGCAATCTCGGATTCACTAGCAGGAGTCGTGGATGATTAAACATTGAAAAGGTTAACATGATTATTTTGAACCCACGACCGACAAACTTCAACGTTATGTATGTCTGCGAGACCCAACGTAGCACGCGTTTTATGCTATGTTAATTGTAACGTATTTTCAGGATACGATGTTCTTATTAGATCTTTATAATGAAACTGATATATTAATTTCCGTTTCATGCCAATACATATCTCCAGATGTGTGATTTTTATTAGATTCTTATTACAATGGTCGTAAAGTATCGGCTTCATCGAAGTGACCTTCTTTATTTGCTGTAGCTGCTAGCTACTATTTTTCTGCGCACACAGTTTTTAGCATTGACTTAATTCACCAAGTATAGTTTTTTAATGACAAACAACGTTCTATTACTTGACTCACGAGAGTTAAAATGGAACACAGACCGGTGACGCTTACAATTCTACTGATAAGGTGACCTATTAGGATTCTCTCGGCATTACGTGAGTAAATATAAATTAATCAACACCTAAATTTGCGCAATTCAACCCAAAATTGTTTTCTTTTTAATTGTTATACAATAAATATTTATTTTACGTGCATAAACTAAAAAGTACATTTGTTACACATGGTCAAAGTTCACTCACATTTGATTACCCACGAAAGCAGATTTAGATACAACGTAAGTCCTTAGTGTGTCGAAAATCCACCAACATAAATGAACATTGACGCATTCTACAAGTCTTTACTTTCAATGACGGACGAAAGAATAGATAGCAGCCCAGCTCAAAACAAGTAGTTTCTTCCATAATCTGTCAGTGAAGGAGATATCCTTCTACAGTGTAGAGATTTTTAGCTTTTTACAACTCAGAAGTAATCCTTTTCGTGAGCAAATATTGTCCCATGATACCTATTAGAGTTCTGGTATGTTGACAAATGTTTATTCAGCCTTTTAAATTTCTCCCGGTTTACGCCGGTCCCTACTAGTATATAATAAACATCATGCCCGTTACTGATCGCAATTAAACGGTGCTATATTTTAACAACATATTTCTTTAACCTAATGAGTTTGTATCATTGATCATAATTTAATCTAATTTAAATTGCCAGATGAGTTAGGGTAAATCAACTTTAATAATACAATGCAAAAAGTGTATTGATCTTTTCATGTCGATAGATAGGAAATATCAGAATATACAGATAAAGCATCAAAAAGCAACAACAGTTACATTTTTCCGACGCATGCAAAACCGTAACTAGCAATACAAACACCGCTTACCAAGATGATTACAAGAAACTCTCCAAAGTGATAAATGTATACATTTACAACACAACATGCCCAGATTAATAAAACAGGATTTTAATCAGGCTATAATATGTAAAATATATTCAATAACTAACCCTACTACACAACCATATAATAAAACATTTCTTAAAAACATTGGGCATACAATAAATATGAATAGAAAAGAAAAAAAGCGCAAAAAACAATTAAAATATATCAACCATTATAATATAGTATATAAACAATTACAATATAGTATATATAACAAATATGATCGAAGATGGTCGAGAAGAATCTGGAGACATCTATAGTGAACGAGTTATATGTTGATGCTTTTTGGATTATCCACGGTTATTCACCTTGAAGGCAGCACAAGTGCTGATTGTGTGTTGGAGCACATTCGGTAAGTAATAGTTCAAAGAGCATAGTGATGTAACATTTCGGCGGTGGTACATCTACTGGAGGTTTGTAGAAGTGTAGGACCTATTATATTCGATACGCAGTTTTGGACTGTGTCCAAGAGGTGCAGCATAGTGTTTGATGCACCAATCAAAATGTGACACATAGATGGAGTGTTGTATTGTAGATATATATGATACTAGCAAGTTTGAAAAAAGTTAGAGGAAGCCGATCTCATTTGCAGTAGACATGCGATATATTCGATGCATTAATTCAAATTCATTTAACTTGTTTATGTAAGGCCAAATAGTGTTAATGTTCAACTCTCGGGAAAGCTGCTATCAACTATGACAATCAGTTGTTAGTAAATGTGTCTTATAAGTATTGCAGGAAAGCACCTTTTTCCTAAAGATTCCGCCCATTCACTGTATTTGAGTGTGTTTAATGTTCTCACATTTAAAGTAAAAAGCCGTTTGTCATCTGAGAATATACGTTTTTGAAAGCGATTAAATCATGGAGTTTGTTTATGAAAATCAGGAAGGAAAAAGCAAAAATTCTACCCCTGAAGCACATCCGCATGAAGGTGATAATGTTTACAGGTTTAAGTATCTAACATGATATGGATCATTCCTTTAGCTGGGATATGTCTGCCTATGTTAAATAGTGGAGTAATACCGTACGAATGAAACTTCTTTAGAAAAGCTTCAAGCAACACCTTTTCTAATGTTTTCATATACAAACCGTGTCTGCTTTAGGTGTTACCACGTTTCTTTGCGTACGTGTTATGCGTTCAGAGATGAATTTTTAAGCATCTGCAGTTTAACTTTATTTCCATAATTCATAGTGTCGATCACATAGAGGTTTAGCATTCTCAATATTGTGGACTAGATTGTATAATGATTCAAGAATTTAACGGAGGGAGGTCATTGAGTTATAATTTCATTATCACTTCCTTCACCAAAATACTTTCAAAGTCGTGTGACGGAAGCCCCTTTCCAGCCATCAAACAAGCAAGCTTCAACAAATAATGTTGTGTTATGTTTCTTACTATAGCAGAGATAAGATAAGATCAACAAATCATGACAGTTCTAAGGTTAAGTATAGTGTGGAAAACATAAGAAGGTGTGAGTTACAAAAAACATTTGATAAAGTATAACGTTTAGTTAAACGCAAACAGCTGGACCAAAATAAACCACTATGTTAGTTGTCGTGCAGAAGGAATTATCGTGTATGAATCATCGTGCATAAATATATATATAATCAAATATGAAAATTCAATTTGCCCATCAACCAGCACCTACTATACACCCCACTAATAACTGCAACTGCCAGAAATTTAGAGAATGCCCATTAAATGGTAATTGCATTGAAAGTAACGTCATCTATGCCTGTACTGTTAAACACTTCCCCCAAAACACCATTATGCAAACTAATACCAACATACAAATTCTCCACTCACCCTATAGCTATCCCCATCTACAACTCCCTGTATCAAATGAACCCCTAAATGACACCTCTCACACTAACCAACAACCCCCGCTAACTAATAATAGATGTATATAACCCTTCAAAGTATCTCATCTTCTCCAAATAACAATCCCGATTAAGTTTGGCCCAGAACTTGAGCATACAAACCCCAAAAATTCCCGAACCTATAAATTACACAAATACTATAACAACAACCCCATCCAAAATACATACATATATATATATATATATATATATATATATATATATATATATATATATATATATATATATATATATATATATATATATTGGGGCAAGTGCCTTACCCATTGAGACCCGAATCTCAAACCATAGCTACTCTTTCAAACACAATAATCACCATGCCACTAGCACCTCCTATTCAATCTAATAAAAAACTTTAACATTAAAAACTCTTCCTATACCCTACGTTGGACTATATTAAAAAGATATAATTCCTACACTCTAGGATCCGCTTTCTGCAAACTATGTACACTAGCAACATTAATGATAGCTACACCATCTAAAAGCTTAAATAGTATTAACTCAAAACATGAGCTAATCTCTAACTGCAGACACAAACGAAAATTTGAATACATTAATGTCATTAATCCCTCTGATACCCCCTCCCAGCCAGCAGCCCCCTTTATAGCATCAGGCACAATTTTAAATTCTATAATTTGTTACTTTGTTAATCTTTAATTCTTAACTTCTCTTATCTTAAAAATAACCATCTCAATAACATAACATATCCTCACCCGTACACCTAATAACTATATTAACCTATGTCACTTATTATGAAGTGTGCGAAAGCGTGTTGAAATGTTGTTGAATGTATATAATGTTTTTAATCACATGGAAACGTATTCTTAAATAAATTCACCAATGTTATTTTGCATTGTTCAATCATCAACCTGAAGACGACCAATGGTGGTCGAAAACGTTTGCGTCAAATATGGAGAGTTTGTACAATCCTTGGTTAATAGTACAAGATATATTGTTCGACGAATAGAAAGATTGGATTACACAAGAAATAAACAGAAGTAGGCACTCTTGTTCAACAAGATATATATATATATATATATATATATATATATATATATATATATATATATATATATATCATATATATACATAAACTTAGAAATATATAGAAACTATTTTATATTAATAAATGAATAATAATAATAATGTTTTATCTATATACGACGGCTGTTTCAAGCTTTTTATACTCGCATTAGTGTAGAGAAGTGATGAATTCAGACGGTGAACATCACTTCTTTGGCTCCGAGCGCTTTGACATAATCCTTTAGACATAAAACACACGATACGGATGAGTTTTATGATATTGATGCTGATTACCGCGTAAACCCTTAGACATACCGAAGTACACAACGCATCTACACGGAATCTTATTTGCAACTTTATGAATGCTTATTTTAGACATCTTCAATAAGTGCTTAACTTTAAATTTCTTAATAGACATACATGAACTATTTGTAAACATGCATTAACTCATATTTACTTACTGTATATATATATATGTATATATATATATATATATATATATAAGTATATATACATATATATATAAGCATATACATATATATACATATATATACATATATATATGCATATATATACACACACATGTATATATACACATATATATACATATATATATATATATATGTGTATATGTATAGATATATATATATATATACATATACATACGTGTACATATACATAAATATATATTATATGTATATATATATATATATATATATATATATATATACTCTATCAAGTGACTGCTTAACTATTTGATTTTCGAAGATTCAAATAAAAAAAATGGAATAGTGTAGATTATACTATAAGATAAAATAGTCGACCTTTTTTCGTTGCTTTTTTTCATTCATTAACTTGCACATAAGGCCTGTATATTAGATTCATAAAAGTCAATATAACGTATATAAGTATATACGCAGCGAAAACAATGTAATGTTGTTTCTGTATGTATGTATTCTGATCTAATGTATTATTTAAATATAACACGGGAATTAGAGATAGGTGATTAAAGAGATATATACATCTATGTTTATATGAAGTAAGGTATGAGTATATGTTCATATGTGTGGTCATATGTGTGAGTCTTTCCTCAAATAGTTAATTGGTCATTTAACACAGAGCAACAAGGCGTAATTAGTCGTAATGTTGTCTTTATTCTGTTATGTTTATGTGACTGCATAGTATATATGATTTAAAAGGAGACAAAATATATACTCAAATTCGTTAAAAGATGTTGTTATTTTAACTAATCCTAAAATAAATGTGTCTAAACAAAATAAGGGTATTAAGCATTTGTTCTTGTTTTATAACGACATAATTACAAATGTCATTTAATGAAAAAAAACGGGAATTATGTTTGATAATTGAACGTCTCTAAATCTGCTATTCGCCTATTGGAAACTAACACACGGTTAGATAGTAAGAGAAATAGCGAATACCTGCGTATAATAGGGGCATACCTTATTATGAATGTATCTGTAACATCTATGCGAAATCAGAATGACACGTACAGCGTTGGCGCTGTAGTAATACACGGATGTGCTGAACCTTAGCAGACCTCAATTGTTTTAGGCAATGCATCTTTTTAAAATTCATTGTACGGTTATCAAATATTGAGTATTAAACGTTAAGTAAACTGATGTTAACCAACCGCTGTTTATTAAAGTTATCTCGATTAAAGAGATAGAGCAAATTCTGACCTTTATTTAAATATAAAATATTAACTTTAAAATATACACAATCTTAATATTAATATTACGTTCGAATATATTATTTTGGGGGTATTTGCTTGCAATATGTTATCTAATCGAGATAATTTGACACGGATACGTTTTGACAAAAAATAAAAACGTATTTACATTTGAAGCGTAGCGTTGTGATAAGCAATGGAATTTGTTATCTGCAAAATGGTGAGCAATTAATAGCTTCATTAAGACAACGTGTAGTGTCTGAAAGAGCCTCATCAAAAATGTTGACTCTTTCTGCAAAATAATTTATTGATATATCTCACAAAGAGGAATGATTGCTGACATAATAAAAAAAAGTTGTGAGTATACATAATATGTTAAACATGCTCCACACATAAGAACATAATTGAAAAATAAAACGCGTAATTATAACATAACATGAGGAAGAATATTCACAGTTCGAAAGTTTCATACAAATATAAATATTAAAGCATAATAGTATGCCAGTACATTTCACATTTCATGTGTTTATGTATCTATCTATCTATCTATCTATCTATATATATATATTATATAAATATATATATGTACATATATATATATATATTTATATAATGAAATAAACAACACACAAATAATCTTTAAAAGCAATCTACGTTTACACTTTATTAGCAAATAACATCAGAACAAAAGATTGAAACAAAACAAAAAATACAGCAATAAGTACACGAGTTAGAACAATAAATATGCGGAAGCGCTCAGTAGTTTGACCGTTCAGAAATGTGCTACGAAAGAACCACCAATAAAAGGTTAAAAAATAGAGCATGAGACATTTTCCAGCGTTCTAAATGCTGAAATCTTCCTCACACTTCGATACTTGTTGCAGTATTTGTGTCTTTCTCTTAAAATCTCTGATCAATACTTCTAATGAAGGTACCATGCAGATGTGTATTTAATTAAAATGTTGGTTTTCCTATAAATATATATATATATATATATCTGTTTATATATATGAATATATATATACACGTATATATATATATATATATATATATATATATATATATATGCATAAATACCTTTATATGTTTACATATATATATATACATATTTATGTATATTTATATATTTAAAGATATACATATTTACATGTATATATATATATATATACATATTATATACATATATTACCACACACACATAAATATATATATATATATACATATACTAATATATTTGTACATATATATATATATGTAAATATGTATGTATATATATATATTCATATATGAATATATATATCTATATATATATATTTACATATATATACATATATATATATGTTATATATACATATATGTATGCAAATGTGTATGTATATATATATATATATATATATATATTTACATATGCATATATATCCATATATATTTACACATATATACTTACATATATATATATATATATATATAAATACATATATATTTATACATTTACATATATATATATTTTTTCATATATATATATTTATACATTTATATATATATATATACATATATACATATTTAAACAATTACACACACACATATATATATATAAATATGTATATATATACACACATATATATTTACATATATATTTACATATATATATATATTCATATATATATATATATTTACATATATATATATATATATTACCAAATAGATACATACATGTATATATATACATATATATATATATAGATATATGTAAGCATATATATATATATATATATATATATATATATATATATATATATATATATATATATATATATATATGTATATATATATATGTATATATATATATGGACATATATATTTTATCTTCTATTACGTCGGACATCTTACTACATGTTATCATATTTATATATATATATATATATATATATATATATATATGTATATATATATGTATGTATATATATATATATATATATATATATATATATATGTTTGAAATATACACAAACGGAAAACAGGTGAGCAAGCAGCAGAACAACACACACAAGAGATTTGACTGGTTTCGTTCGTAGTATCGAACCTCTGAAAGTATACTTTTATAGGAGACACCTTATAGTAAAATGGTATAAGCTCAATATACGATTATAAAGATACATGAAAGAAGAGAGGTTAATATGTACAAATTACAGATATATTTTAACTTCGATTATTCTATGCAATGTCTACTCGGTAAAACAAGTTTATTTTTGTTTCCTTAAGCCAACGTTTCTCAAAGATTAAAATCTTATCATCAACGGAATTACATAGAGTGATAAGTGCGCAAGTGAAAAGCGAACATTCAAAATGGTTATAAACTATTAAGTAATAGAGACTAAGAGTATGCGAACTACGATTGAACTAAACATATTTCTATTGGATTTACTTCATCTTGAACATTGTCAAGGTTGCCTTTACGAAACACCTGTTTAAACTTCGTTTTACCGGACACCTTATCCACGGACATTGACCAACTGGACGGACTCAATGTTTTCTTGCACATGATGCACCGAAATAGTATAAGTCAGAAAGTGTTTTTTGATCTATCAAAGTGATGAATAGGAAGATGTTCGTGTTTATTATAATTTGAAAATACAAATCTGCAACCTCTCTTATTGCATGATATTGAAAACGATATTTTAGTGAAATTGTTATTTCGTTCGAGTAAGTACTACAGTGGTTTCCAATTTAAATGGATGGTGATTCTGCTTTCGTTGTTTAACGAATAATTAAACGCAGTCATCAACATATAAACACGATGAATAGCATTGTATCATCAAGAATTTGAGTGAATACGTGTGTGTATTAAACGTGTATACAACATATTCGTTCTTTACAATGTTCAGAGATTAATTTTCTCAAACACACGATATGTTTAGCCATCAGTTAGCTTTGTAAAATTTGTTGCAATACCGCTTATTATTTCGTGTAAAAACTACCACAAATGCATTAATGCGTTATGCATAATTAGATGTATGATGAAGTCGTTTCTACTACATGGCTTATATACTGCTTTTATTTATGAACTATCAAGTGTTACACGCTGACAAATTAAAAGCAGGAGTGAACCAAACAGCTGAAGGTGTTATACCTGTTAAATGATAAACAGTACAACAAAGACACAGATGCAAATGTGTATATAACTGCGCGTATATATATATATATATATATATATATATATATATATATATATATATATATATATACATGTATATGTATATATATATATATATATATATATATATATATATGTATGTGTGTGTGTGTATATTTCTATACATATTCCTGTATTTGTATATATACGTATATATTAAAATATATAAAATTATAGGGACTGTTTCCTCTCATTTACTTACATTTTATTACTAATATGATCTCCAACAATATGCTTTACAATCAATAGGTATATTTATCTTAAGTAACTGACATAAATAATTTCAATTCGTACAGGAACTATACACTAATTTAAAAATGTTAAATTACTTATTTGCATGACCAATCAAGATAGATGGATTTATAGTGTAAATATACTTTAGAATTAGTCTATTCAAATTTTCACAGAAAACGAACACTCAGGTAAATAGTAAGATCAATAATAAATATGTTTGAGAATATGGAGACACATATCTGAGCGTTTCAATTACAATACGATTCGTCTATATGAGAAAAAGAATGATTGAAATTACGAAACTAATCGGGATAGAATTGCTCATTAAAGATGTGCCTAGCGTGCCGTACATGTTGACTAACTTTTTAATATAAAAAGTAAAATAATGTATAACATAAAGATACCGATAGAAGAATATATCAAGAGTGTTCCTCAATACCTTATACACATATTCCTGTTTGCCACGTCTATGATGCCGCTCTTTTCTATGATAGAAAGTGATACGGTTGTTCCGATTTACAGAAAAAAATTAAACCATAGTCACCTAAGCAGACATGAAATGAAAAACAAACAAACTAAAGTACTTATCGAAAGCAAATGACATGACATCATGAATCATAATACAATAAATATTACAATAGTATTCGGACAATTAACAGCATGTCAAAAATCATTGTAGTGTTTCATATGAGAGAAGCCGAATACATTTGAAAATGCTTCAAAATATGCCAAACGAAGTCAATATTTTTTCTTACATATTTTATTATCTAGTGTCAGTCTTTTAAAGTCATGAGATAATTTGAAACAGCAATTTCATAACGGTTATTAATATTTTCAGAAGAATTACGGTTCCTGTATAAACTTGCCAACTAATTAATATAATGTTTATGTGAATATCTAGAACAGCCTGTTCTTATATGTGTAGTTTCATTTTTATATTGAGTGTCTGTAAAAAAAAGCATTTGAGCGCAAGTATATGGACCCAATATTGCAGGAAAGTTCCATGGTGACATTTCTGTTCATATATTTTATGTAAACGCATCGCGTTAAAATGAGTCCAATGAATACCTATTATTACCTCTACTATTATTACTACCCATTCTGCTCCTCTTAATAATTTGCTCCTCCTAATAATCCTACGACTGCCAATTATTAAACGTTCCAATAATATTCGCATTATTAACATGATTTAAGGCAAATGTCAAATGAGCATGCGCTGTTTTATCAACATTTCCTCTTGTTTAGAGGCCATCGATGGTTATCGCGATGAAAGCCGCATTTTCAGATCCATTCACGTTAATTGTCTCCAGAGAAAATACCAAAAATGTATTCATTTCGTCGATTGTTCCATTCTTCTTTGTGACCGCATTTTTATCGATTTCTACAAAACCTCAGAATGCAATCGGTCTGCGATCGATAGTATTGTCAAAGGTGCGAAAATACGTTAGAAAAACGGGCGTGGAATTCGGCCTTGAAATTGGCCAAAAAATGCAAATGCTATTTAGCAAATAGATTCAAAGGAAAAAACTAAATTGCACAAAACAATTTATATATATATATACATATATATATATATATATATATATATATATATATATATATATATATATACATATATGTATATATATATTTATATATATATATACACATAGTAATGTATATATATATACATAGTAATGTATATATATATATATATATATATATATATATAGTAATGTATATAGCATGATATGAAATGAAATAATAAAATAAGTTGCAAATCAGTCTTTTATCCGGATGTTTCACTAATTTAAATATATTACTTGCCTCTTATATCTTCTGTTGGATTAACTTCATGTATACATATATATATATATATATATATATATATATATATATATATATATATATATATATATATATATAGTAATGCATATATATATATAGTGATGTATATACATATAAAAATATATGAGTAAGGAAGAATGAGAGTAGTCAGACGTAGTTGTAAATCCCAAAAGGAACCAAAACAAAAGATATTATTTATATATTCATCAACGTTTCTTCTTTATTTGTAAGACTTCATCAAGATTATAATGTTTAGAAAAATGCAAGTACATCGAAATATTCGGTTGACATGATGAGTTGATGAGAAAAAGTAGTAACCGTGGCTACTAAGAGCGCTGGGCATAGGTACGGGCTGAAATAAGTCAGTCAGTGTCAGACTGAGACAATACAACGGACACCACTTATGAATACCCTTAAACTCTCAAGGAAAATCCTTTAAAACGGAAAACGACTGACACAATGTACGAATGCTAACCAGTCACATGGAAGTTTCAATAGGAAAAAAACAAAAATACAGGAAACACACGACTACATGACACAAAAAACAGAAAATGCAATTAATTTCATAAACTAGCACCCCTCCAAAAAGTAATGGAACAACCCTCGGCTGATACAATGTAAAATAGTCGTCAAATGTAAAGGAGGGAGATCACTGACCAGATATCCACTGAAAAAGTGCAGCAACGAGTGGGCCCGAGAAGACCAATGCTGATTGCCAGCGAGAAATCGATTGTAAACATCTGTTGTGAAAACGCAAAGTCATTTGGGATGGTTATGGAAAAAGTGAGTAGTACTGGTTACTTGTGGAGACTTGTCACTCAGACTGAAGGGAACACCCCCGGTTATTAGCTGTGAGCAATCACTGATGATGACCTGTGTGAAAACACTTCGTGAATACACACACTTATGATGATAATAATACTAATAACAATAACAATAATAATAAAAATAATTTGATTAATAATAATATTAATACCAATAATAAATATACTGCTAAAGATAATAAAGATGATGATAATATCCCAGAAAAAATTATAAATGCAGACTGTGTGGACAAAGGGACTAAACAATAAATCATATAATAAGTGACTGCAGTACACTACCCCAAATAGTATACAATATCACGGATGACTGCGTGGAGAAAGCAGTACACTCGTAACTGCGCAAACGACTGAATTTCGGATGCACATATAAATTGTGCAAGCATAAAGCAGATATAGTACTGGAAAACGAAAAAAACAAACAACATGTTCTTGGATATTGATGTACAAACAGATACACTCACACAAGCAAGGAGACTGGGGGGTTATAATAATCGACAAGAAAGAAAATATTGCAAAATCGTAGACTTCAGCGTCCGGTCAGACCACGAAGTGAGGATGAAGGAGATTGAAAAACGCAGCAAATACACAGACCTAGCAAGATAACTAAATGAATGTGAAGCATGGTGAAAATCAATATAATACCAATAATCGTAAGAGCACAAGGAAGAGTAAAAAAAACCTGGAGAATATACTGGGATAAATTAGAATCAAAGGGATCACTAAGACTATGCAACCGGTAGTAATGACCACACTATCTGCAATCTTAAGGACAATCCTCGAATGCAGAAACCAACAGGCGTGAAATACAAATGCTAACCAGTAAAATGGAAGTTACAACAGGAAGAAAACAAAATTACAGGAAGAACAATACCGCAGTAAACAAAGAACATAAACTGCAAGAAAAATATCAACCTCCAATACCCCGGACGAATAAATAAATAAGTAAAATAAAATTGCACCAACATCGGGTTACACCATACAAAATAGTCGTAGAGGGTCAAAGAGGATAGAGAGACCAAGAAAGTACAGCACACACAATATCTCCACTGGAATACTTGGACGTTGGGGAGGCTTATTCCCACCAAAATCACAGGGGAGATAATGGGCATTTGAAGCGATACCGCGAGGTTATTTGCGGTGGTGAGAGAAAAGGGGTAGAGAATACTGAAAATCTGGGTAGGCTTGTTGTCCCTCATAGTTCAACTAACACCACCGGTGGTTGTCGGTAACTACTGACGATAACTAGTATGAGAAATAAAGAGATGTGTGAGTTTTAGTTATGCAAGATGAGCGCCATAATAGATATATAAGAATTCATTATTTTTTAACAAAAAATACGTAGACCATATAGTAATTACTGGTGGGTTTTATACATGTATTTGTTTGCTAATCATGTCTTTAAAATATCCGTGCGGTCGTCATTGTTATTCGGCTTTGTACCTTTGATATTATCTCTGTATTTTTTAATATTTTTTCCGTTGATCACTTGACCTTGGCTATCATAAAACTTAATATTACTTTAGAGAATAGCGCTTCCCTAAAGCCAGCTAAAGAATAGGATTAACCACTATTCTGTCGAGTTTGAGTTGAATATCTGCGAAAATATAAAATACGCGGAGTAAGAAACAATTGATTCGTGAAACTATTAATAGATTTTCGGTTGTTTAATGCGAGGTCACATTACACAAAAAATATATATAAATAATGAAATAATCAAAATAACCCTTTATTTCATACGAAAATATTTCGAAGGGAATATGTTAAGAATAGATCATTTTTTTTCGTATTACATGCAACGTCACAACGTGTATTCTTTTATCTCTGTATTTTATTTATTGCCAGTTAAAGTTTAAGGTCTTTAAATTCCTCATTTGCTTGTTCGTCTCGTTGATTTTGTTTTATTGAATATGTTCGTAGAATTTAAACAAAGGTTAACATTCGTGTTTCCCATTGGCGTGCAGACCTTTACATTTAAATGTGTTTTATCGATACATGATTCTATTTTAATTCGGAAATATAAAGCTTCAGAGAGTAAATAGCATTTTGTAATAAGAAAACAATGGTTGATGTCGTTTTCATCTGAGGTTTTGGGCTTCTACTCAATCACAATTAATTAGATGAGAGATTATTTAAACACAATGTTTTCTGAATGTCGCATATAAGTAATGCTTTATGAGAAGAGTAATATACATATTGTACTGGCAATATACATACACACACACACACATATATATATATATGTATTTATATATATATATATATATATATATATATATATATATATATATATATATATATATATATATATATATGAATATATATAGAAAAGCCATGTAGTTTTAAAATATACATGAAGCAGATAAGAATAGCTTAGATGGATTTGAAGGATCTATATTTAACGGGTACTTTTATGTGTAACGTAATGTTGTGTACTCTGGCTATTAAACGAAAAAAACAAATATATACACTATACATACATATTTATTTCGATCAACAAATAAGTGTCACTCATATTATTTGTGACGGATTTCGGGGCTTACACTTTTTTATTAAAACTGGCTGCATGTGCAAAGGATTACATCACTTTAACATGTGTGAACGAAACTATTTTCTTTTTCAAAGTTTATTTATTACATATCCTCATCTAATAGTTATTTAAATGTTAGCACTATACGCCAGTTATGTTTAAAGTATTTTTTATTATTTATCATGATAGAATAAATAATCTAGTATGAAGGAAAATCAAAAAAAAATATTACTAACGATTTTGTAATATTGACTAACCGGAAATTGTTCACATATGTATAGATGCATTTATTTATAAATATAAAAAGAAAGTATACATTATCAAGCAGTACAAAACAATTAATAGAAATGATGAACAAAAATACTGTTATCCGTGTAAATTTACAACCACCCACGAGTATAACTTAAGTGATTTACAATTTCAACAAAATATAAAAATTACGAAAAACAATAGAATTAAAGAAGAATGGGCGATTGATACAAATTGAGATGAAAAAAGTTTGCTTATTAAGTCTAAAGCATTAAAGACCCGTTGAATAGTTTCGTAAAACTAATAAAAAAGCAATGGCCGTACCGCGATTTATTTCCTCTTAGTATTCCTAAGCGTCTGTCACAATTCGCGACGATGATAAAAGAACATACTTTATTTAATTAATGTATGTCTGACACGATAAGGTATTTTATAGGTCGTTATTCCTTGGTTTTATTTGTTTAACTATTTAAGGAGCACTGTAATAAACACGTTAAACAACCCCGATCTTATTGGTAAGTGTAGCCAAAAATCATGTTTTAGTTTTATGAAAATATGAAGTGTTGAAATCTGTAAATTTAATAACTAAAGGGTAGCAACCGGCTACCATAAATACCGGTTTTTGCCGGGAGAACATTTGTACTACATTTTAGCACTAGCACTGCCAACACTGACTTGTGAATAATTTCTCTGTTCAATACAATTTGTTATTATTATCTCTAAACCTGTTGTTCTTTTATTTCATTGTTGGTACCCCTAAACGGGTCGACAACAATTGGCGGCGAGTGATTCGTAAAGGACTTCGTTGGAAACACCTTGTCCTTGCAACCTGTGAGTGATAAACCAGTGTCTACAACACGGTCAACCTTCAACAAAAAATTCTACCTGATTGAATAAAAACAAACAAAAAAACCTTGTGCTTTACAATTTTCGGGAAGATATTGGAAACATCGAATACATTCAATTTTGGGACGAGTCTACCTTACAAGAAATAACCAGTTTAAACAATTTCTGGAAGAAAAAAAAAGTAAGACATATTTTAATATTTGTGTTCTTCGTATTTCAATAAGGGATGTTACCTCGAGCAACAAATTAAATTGGAATGTCCATGTGCTTATAAAACTTAAAGGTTTGAAAAAAAACAAAAAAACTCCATACTACAAAAAACTTTTTTTCGTGTCTGATATAGTCAAACGTATTTTGCGAACAGACTTGTCACTGTAAAATCGTATAGGCGAAAAAAAAATCTGACAAGTAAAACCAAGTTACTTTCTTGAATAACTAGTCAATTTTTTTATATAGCGATAGAAAGCCATTACTTGCTATTTCTCATTTTCACCCTACACTGAAAGGCAAACGGACTTATTGAAAAAAAAATCCAGATGCGAACAAAAATACAAATAATTTGTTAAATTGATTACCCAATAAGCCGGATCAATGAAATCGTTTTTTTTTTCTCGAAGAACTTTGAAAGAAGAAAAAAAAAGTTTAGCAAGTGCCGGTCGAATTCGAGACCCGAATGACGCAGTGATGAGAAGGAGTTGAGTTTGTTATTAAACAGTAAGAATTTGAAAGGAAAAATAGTGAAGGACTATTTGTGGCTTTAATTTTTTTTCAAGAAAGTATTTCTTTAATCATGGAAGATTTCTCGAAACAGATATTGGAGATGATTACATTTACATCAGAACAGAAGGCAAACGATGAAAAACATCTTGCTTTACAGAAGGCAAACGATGTAAAACATCTTGCTGTACAAAAAAAAATTTCAGTCTCAACAGAAGAAATTTCAGTCGCAGCAATTGTGTTTGTTAAAGTATTTTGAGAAAAAGAATTTAGCACAAAAGCGAGAAGATAGAAACTCTTTAAACAAACAATAGATTGGGATAAAAAAATGTACAATTAGAGCAACAGACTCAATCAGAGAGAAAATTTAAACAGCTGGCACAAGCAATGATACATACGACGAATGACGACAGCGACGTGTTCAACCAAAATACAATATGGTCAGCTATAGAAAGCTTCAACTATGTGCCGGAAGAGGACCTAAACTTCGAATCATGGTACCGTCGATATCAGAATTCTTTCGACATTGATTGTAGCACATGGTCAGAAAAGAAAAAGTTTCGTTTAGTTCTTCATAGACTAGGTACGGCGGAGCATACAAAATTTGTCGATTATATTCTGCCGAAGAAAACAGGCGAACTATCTTTCACGGAAACCGTTAATGGAACTATATTGCCCCAAACAAGTTTATTCAACAAAATGTTGGAAATGTATGAACCTAACGCGAAAAGAAAGCCAGGATTACTCAACGTTTGCTTCGATCGTCAATAAACATTGTGACGACTTTAAGTTATCATCCTTGACAGCGGACAATTTCAAATATTAATATTTGTTTAAGGGCTCGTCTCGCAAAACGATGCAGAGTTAAGGAGACGTGCAATAAGCAGACTTGAAACCGAGCCAAATTTAACATTGCAACAACTGGCCGAAAGCTGTCAACGACATATTTCCGAGAAAAAGGAAGCTAAAGAAATAGAGGAAGCAGCAATTTCTAATATTAAAAATGTTCGTCGTTTTTCCAGAATATCATACTCTTCGAAGGAAAAATTCAGGAAGGATTTGCCTACAGGGGCGGATTGAAAATTCCCAAACCACCCTTGTTGGGGTTGCGGGGACCTACATTGGTACCAGAAGTGTCCTTTTAAACGAGAAAATTGTGACAAATGCCATGAAATGGGACACAAAGCATCACATTGCAGAAGTAATGCTAAAAAAAGTTACATAAAACAACTAGAATTAATGGTGGCAACCTAAACATACGACAGTATGTTACGGTAAATATTAACAATCAAGATGTTAAACTACAGCTTGATTCAGAGTCTGACCTATCAATTATTAATATTAATACCTAGACAAAGATCGGCAGACCGACTATGCTACGCACAGATAAAGTGGCCCGATCGGTAATCGGAGAGAAAATAAAGTTTGAAAGGGAAGTCATTTCAAATGTGACACTAAAAAATAAGACATAAAAATTACGCATGTTCGTAATGAAAGATACAGGAAATGTGTTCGGTTCAGATTGGATTCAGCACTTCCAGCTCCAAGGTGATTTCTAATGAATACGGACGCTGTACTAAATTGAAGGAGAGTTTTGAACTAATTGAAAATAAGAATCCCGTGTTTAAGAGAAAACGAAGTGTACCATTTGCCTCTCTTGAGAAAATTTATGCAGAAATAGATCGGTTGGTGGAGAAAGGTATTTTAACACCAGTTGACTACTCGGAATGGGCGGCACCAACCGTCTACGTGACGAAAAAATCTGGAGAGATCAGAGTGTGTGCCGATTTCTCAACCGGTTTGAACGATGCGCTGAAAGATCATAACTATCCTCTGCCGACACCAGAAGTGGTTTTCACAAAATTAAACGGTGGAAAACTGTTCTAAAAAATTGAATGAGTGAAGCCTATCTGCACATACCTTTAGAGTAAGATAGCTCTAAGCTTCTCTGTATTTCGACACACAGGGGACTACTAAAGTTCAATCGTCTCCCTTTTGGAATTAAAGTGGCTACGTCGATTTTTAAGCAGGTAATCGACACGATGTTGAGCGGGCTCGATTTTTCGGTCGGCTACCTTGACGATATCTTAATGAAAAGTACGAACGTCGAGGAGCACCGTGAGCACGTAAACAAAGTATTCGAAAGGATAAGCGATTTTGGTTTTACACTCAAGGAATCAAAGTGTGAATTCTTTCTAGAAGAGATCAAATACTTGGGACATGTCATTGATAAGAATAGAAGGCGTCCCGACCCAGAAAGATATATAGCCATCAACAATATGACCGAACCGAACAAGGTTACCCAACTACAAAGCTTCCTGAGTCTCGCAAACTATTACAAAAAATTCATTCCCAGTATTCACAAATTGCGAGCCCCCTTAAATGAGTTACTTAAGAAAGATAGTAAATGGGAATCGTCCGCCGACTGTCAATCTGCATTCGACAACCTAAAAACGAAGTTAACTTCAGAATTATTTCTTACTCATTTTAATCCAGAGCTAAAAACTATTGTTGAAAGTGACGGCAGCTCCTACGGCATTGGGGCGTGCATTTTATATAAAATGCTGGATGGCTCGATGAAACCCATCGCGCACGCTTCAAGAACTTTACTTCCTGCAGAGAAAATTTTTCTCAGATTGAAAAAGAAGCGTTGGGTATTGTGCTCGCAATGATCAAATTTCACAGGTGTCTACACGGCCGTCATTTCATCCTACAAACAGACCATAACCTCTTATCACCATATTTGGATAAAAAAAAGGCTTGCACTCCTAAACAGCAAACCGCCTACAGAGATGGGGTATAATTCTGTTAAATTATGACTTTGAGATGCAATTTTTACCGTCAAAAAGACTAGGACACGCAGAGAGTTTATCGCGGCTAATCCAAAGTACACGGAACCGCTCAAGGATACAGTTATAGCATCCCTTCGGTCTGAATATGACTATAGTAAAGTACTGTGTAACATAATAAAAGAGCTGCCAGTTACACTTGGCGATATAAAGAAAGAGGCAAGAGAAGATAATTTTACTATTGAAATTAAAAATAAATTACAAATAGACGATGAAAAAATGACAGAAGGTTTTTCAGTCTGTTGCGACACATTATTATACCGGGAGCGAGAAGTAATTCCAGCTACGCTAAAAAAAAATCCTGAAGGATTTCCATAAGGGGCATCCCGGAGCGACACGCATGAAGAGCCTAATGAGATCTTATGTGTATTGGTAATACATGGGCAGGGACATAGAAACGAAGGTAAAGGCGTGAGCGGGCTGCGCGTCGGCAGCGAAAGCACCATATATTCAGTACTGCCCATTGCCAAAGGCAGATCAACCATGGTCTCTTATTCACGTAGATTTTGCGGGGTCATTGGAAGACTTCTACTATTTAATTATAGTCAACAGCTACTCAAAATGGCCAGAAGTTGTTAGATGTAAAAACCCAACAACGGATGTCACGATATGCGCGTTGCATGAACTGTTTGCCCGATTCGGAGTGGTTGACATTGTTGTATCGGACAACGGTACGCAATTTACTACACGAGAGTTCAAAGAATTCTGTGAAGACTTTCAAATTAAACATATGATCACTCCGACTTACCATCCGAGGTCAAACGGGCAAGCAGAAAAATGTGTTGATACCTTGAAGAGAGCGTTGAAAAAATCGACGGGCACGCCGAGAGAAAAGGCACTCCAGCAGTTCTTTCAAGTGTATCGAATTACACCCAACGAGAACACACCAGCCCAGGTACCACCGGCGGAAGTACTGTTTGGAAGAAAAATAAAGTCGGTATTCGACAAACTTTTACCAAAACAGGTGAAACTGACCAACATTATGGCACCAAAGAAGATTTACGAGGATGGAGAGAAGGTGTTCTTCCAGGAACACCATGGACACACAATTGTGTGGGAAGTGGGAAAGGTACAAAACAGATTAGGGCGGATGGTGTACATTGTAGAGGGTCTTAGAGGCACCTGTAAACAACACATTAACCAAATGCGTCGTCGCATGTCGGACGACCCAGAGGAAGACCCATCGCATCAGAGTGAGACCATCATGGAATATCTATACGGCGCATTTGAGCTGCCATCACCAATAACGCCTCCGGAACAGAGACGTTCATCAAGAAAACGTAAATTAACCGGGAGTTTCGAGGTTAATCCTAGGAAAAAATATAGCTTGAGATTCCGGGGGAATAGGTTTCGGAAGGGGGGTGTTGTGAGTGAACCTACCTACCCTTTAATAACTAAATGGTAGCAAGCGACTACCATAAATACCGTTTTTTTTGCCGGGAGAACATTTGTAGCACATTTAGGCACTAGCACTGCCAACACTGACTTGTGTATAATTTCTCTGTTCAACACAATTCGTTATTATTATCTCTAAACCTGTTGTTCTTTTATTTCATTGTCGGTACCCTTAACCGGGTCAACAACAATTATAAAAATCATAGATTTGTGAACGTCGAATTTCAGTTACTATCTAAAATGTAACATAAATTGAAATCCATGTTTTTTTGTAGAAAACTAAATAATTAAGTGGGTGTCTCATTAAAAAGAAGTCACTGAATCGGCGTGCCACATATCTGGTATCATGAACTTTCGAGTTTTACTCTTAACGAATAATTTCAGTGTCAGCATTTTTTACGGGTATAAAAAGCTCATGTAAGATTTTCAGTTACAAATACAAATGAAAAATCAGACGAAATTATAAATCAGATGACCTGATTGCGTTTATCAATAACACAGGCTAGTGAAGGCCCAATTTACTGAGGGACTCTAAACTATATCAGATGATATAGTTATATGCCAACCATTAATGATCTGTTGTATAATGTCGCATTGCTGGAGCTCCTCTGATGTGTGGGAAAAAGTTATTCATCGAGTGGACAATCATAATATTGTATAACAACGAATTAATCATCAATTCGTTCACATTACATTAGAACATTCAAGTGGACATTCTCCATAAAAACACATCAACAATACTGTGTTGCCTATACATCTGGGCGTAAGGTTGTGCTTTTAACTTACGTGTGAATGTGTTAGGATGAGTATGCGTGTTAATGAGGACGAATGTGAAGAGAGTAACTTCACATGTATTTTTAAATTATGTATTATGTAAGAAAGACTACAACGACCTAGATAATATCATGAGTATACACGTAGAATATATTCACATATACATATATATTTATATATATATATATATAGAGAGAGAGATTACTTGTAAGTAGGTAGGAAACTTCCAGCAGAGTGCTCAGTTAAATCAGTAAAGAGAATTAAGAGCTAAATATTTATTTATTGAACCAGAAATTGCCACGACGGTTGAACCGGCGGTTTCGTACACTGAGTAATTTGGTCTCAGGCACTAACGGCTGCCGATTAGTGCCTGATACCAAATTACTCAGTGTACGAAACCGCCGGTTCAACCGTCGTGGCAATTAATGGTTCAATAAATAAATAAATATATATATATATATATATATATATATGATATTTTCAGGAATATTAATATGTACATACACCTTAAAAAATTATATAGTTTCGGGTTGATTATGAGCTATTATAAAATTGCAAAATGTATACCATATCGTTAGTTTAACGTATATTATGATAACGTATACGCTATATAATAATACATTTCCACATAAAAGGATTAAGGTATTTTAAAATATAATTCAAAATTACAAGTACATGCACATGTATCAAAGTTATTTTTATATGTTAGGTTACGGTGTTAATATCGAGTTGGAAAAAAATAATACACTATTTGTCGAAACAGAATCTCTCATGATTACAGTATTTTGAACAAATAATTTACCAAAAATACATCATTAAGAATAATGTTGCCAGATCCGATCCGGCAACCTTATCGACTTTGTCTGCTGCTTGACCGCGGCGAGGGGATTTTAGGCCTTAGAGCATAGCACATGACTGCCCATAGTCATTTGAGGGAGAAGTAAATCACTTCAACTTAGAAAAAAAAAAACCAGATTACGCCTGAAAACACAGATTACCACCGGAATCATCAGATGCCGGGTAACCGACCGTGCAACAATGTTAAATCCTCGAAGAACGAAAGAACCCTGGGAAATATGAACCCCCGAGTACATGGATGCAAGGGGGGTGCTAAAAGCGGTCTGAACAAGATCCACCGAAGAACAAACAAAACGATAAAATAAACTCGAAGATGTAGAGGCGGCCACAAACAAAGACTCCCCCACCAAGGTTCTGAAATGGGTGTTGTGGTAAAAATAACGGGTCGAGTAATCGAAACCCGGGTCGATACTGTATCAGAGGTCTTTCTCCTACAAATATAAGATTTTGATGGATTTAAATCGAGAAAAAAAGAGAACTGAGGAATTTTAATCCAACAGACACTCTTGCACACGAACAATACATCCTCACCGATAACATGATTCACTGATCCGTTAAAGTGAAGAAGCTTCATTATCTTCCAATGTTATATATCACTCGTAACTTGGTTCGAGAGTTGATATTAGGGGCAGACTGGTTGAAAAAAAAACCCGAGCCTAAATCACCTTTGAGCCTAACCGATTGCGTTTATATACCACTTGATAAAACACACGTGGAAACATCATCGAGGCCTAACGGAAAAAGTAGGTTGCTGCAATGCATAGCCGCTGTTTGATTTGTTGATAAACATACAGACAAAATAGAATTCACTTCGTCACAAAGCACCTGCCTCAAAAGGAGACACCGTGACAGGTGCAAGTAAAGTGTATAACACCCTTCCCAGAGCACAGATGGATGTAGCTCGTAGGAGTCTAAGAAAAACTATCACCTTTCCACCGGACGTACATGACAAAAGGGGAATGAAAATGGCTAATACCGCTTAACAGAAGTCCAACAGCACCAATCCCCGGGTTAAATTAATGAAACACGTATGTTACACAATTTTTCCAAAAGACCCCATACGCAGAAACTGAATTCTTAGTATCAGACAGCAAAATGAAAAGGCTTCTTGACACGGCTTCGGAATTTGATTTAGAGTTATCTGAGCGCGATTATAAAAGGTCAGCGACTGAGAAATAAATTAAATTAATGAAAGTAAAACGACTATTAATAAAATAGGGAACACATTTATGTATTCTGTTTTAAGAACAAGAAATAAAAGCATCAAATTATCGTAGTTTATTGAGAGAAAGGAATAAAGTAAAATATTAAAAACAGTAAATTAGTAAAGTGAAAGGAACATGCCTATTACAAGAAAACGAATAGTATTAATAGTAAACCATAATAAAATGAAAAGGTAACAACAGCAATTGATTATTAAAAAGAAAATGCACACATTGTTTCGTTGTGCCATGAATACACCTGTTGACATATGTTGATTGCATATCACAAATTCACGATTGTTGGGAAGGCTAGTGTGGCACAACGCGGAAACCCGTTTTAGGAAGCTGTCGCTCACATTACAGTTTGCAATCGGTTGTGACAGTCTTGAGCCAAATAAAATAAATTCACTGGACTAAAAATAGCAGCTCACTCACTGCAAGCAGTGTTCGATCGCGACCAGTCGTTGTCATGGAAATGTCAGCAAAAACTAACAGTGCTATGACGGCAGTTACGTTCAAGGGGTCAGATAACCTGTCACCGGCATTTGTTGAAAAATTAGCACCATAACTGTCTTTGTATTTCCACACCTTTTCTGTCTCAATCTCTCTCTTTAACTCTCCCTCTCGCTCTCTCTCTCTCTCTCTCTCTCTCTCTCTATCTCTCTCTCTTTCACACTATTGCGAAGAGGTTGAAAAAAGTCGGCTGTCGAATCAGCACGGGAAACGTCACCGAGCTTAACTTAAATTCAGGTGTTTTTAAAATGTTAATTGTTTTGTCAAAATACATATATTTATAACATGTAAAGAAATATGGTAGTTATATTATACATAACGTTACATTGCCGCTCAGCCGGTCACCGCAAGCACATACTTACTTCTTTGGAGATTATTACTGACGCTCAATAACGCAACATGCTAGCCGACCAAATATTCAGCCGAGCATGAACCTGTTTTTTTGTTTTAAAAGGCGTGTAACGATCGTTTGGTCTGGAGAGCTGGTGTTGTGCAGTGCCTAAGACGTTACATCTCTTCTGAAGACGTATCCAAGGCTCACACACACAAAGTCACACGCCTCGGAAAACGGGCGGATCCCAGCTGTACCATATCTATATTGGATCAGGCAGGGCTGATTAATATTACTCAAAAATAACTTCGGATGAACATAGTTGTGCTTACACACAGGGTGTACAAATTATATTTCGCGTCATCTCTCGTAAAAAAACGTATAATCCTTATGATTAGCTTTGTTACGCAGCGATTCATAAATATTTATTAATATATGGCAAGTTCGTTAACTCATAATTCATGTGCCTTGTTGATATACAGCCGCAATCGTATTACACATAGACACAGAGATCGTAGATATAATAGTCGTATTAACACAAACACCATTACTGTTCAAGTCACTGTTGTCAAATTAGTTTATGCAGTCATACAAGGAAATAAGACCAAACGCACACACACACATACAATACTATACCTATATTAACGTTAATGTTAACTAGACACGTTACCCGCCATTATGAAACATGACCGATGCAATAAGAGCTTTCAAAAGATATGTATAACATAAATCATTACTTCCAGTGTATAATAAAATAGAAAACGAAATAAATGTCCAGCAATAGAAAGCTGTTCACATGCAATAGTATTTACGGTCTCATATATTCGTCTGTTTAAAAAAAATCCGCAATCTCGCAATCGTGTTTTTCAATAAACCCACGATGTGTTTTGATAAAACGATCGGCTGTTTACATCTTATTTGAAAATAATTCTTACATCTTCGATTCTATAACATACTCGCCTTTGTTAAAATAATTAGGTTTTCATTATATAGATGTAAACTCAGACATATATATATATATATATATATATATATATATATATATATATATGTATATACACACACACACACACACATATATATATATATATATATATATATATATATATATATATATATATATATATATATATATATGAATTAGGTCATGTAGCCTGAGGAATATTGCAAAATGTAATTAGTGAAACGTTAATATTTACAAAAAAATAATCTAGGGAAGGACTCAAGAGACACTATTAATTGGTTTAAAGAAATGAATAATAAGAATCAAGCCTCTTTCATTCAATTGGACATACTAGATGTTTATCCCTCCATTTCTAACGACTTAGGAACCAATAGTATGAACTATGCGAAACACTTTTCGGATATTTCAAAAGAACAAGAAAACATAATATTGGCTTGTCGGAGATCAATTTTAGTCAACAATGGAGTGAATTGGATTTAAAAAAAACCGTAATGATGGGGTCGTTTGACTCTGCACAAATTGCAGACATAGTGGGAATTTATATGATATAAACAAGTAACTGAATAGTAGACCCTAATTTGATAGGCTTATATAGGGATGATGGACTAATCATAGTTTCTAAAAGCAATGGCCCCTTAGTATCAAGTATAAAAAAGTTGTGTAGAGCATTTACATATCTAGGTTTTAAGATCGATATTACATCAAATTGTAAGGAAGTACACTTCCTTGATATTACATTAAATTTAAAAGAACAGACTTTCAAACCATATATCAAGGACAATAACACTGATATATACATGAACGTCAAATCTAATCACCCGAAATGCATCATTAAACATATTCCAAAAACAATAAATACCAGAATTAACAAACTATCATCCAATATTAATATGTTTAACGCAAGTAAACATACGTACGAAACTGCATTAGGAAACAGTAGTTTTATGGAAAAATTTAGATATGTTTAAGAGACAAATAAAAGCAAACCTAGGAACAGAAAACGGATAATTATCTGGTTCAACCCTCCATTCTGTAAACTATCTACTATTAATATTGGTAGAACATTCTTAAATTTATTTGACAAGCATTTCATCAAAAGTAACCCGTTATATTAAATATTCAACCGTAACACGGTAAAAATTAGTCACTCGTGTACAAAAAACATGGACAACATAATCACTTCTCACAATAAAAAGATTTTGGAAACAACAACTAACAAGAGTAAGGACAAGGAGAAAAATGCAATTGTCGTATTGAAAACAACTGCCCGCTTAAAAAAAATGTAATGTAGATAATGTAGTGTACAAAGCCACAATTTATCCACAAGAGAACACAAATGATAGAAACATATATATATAGGAATATCTGCTGGCAATTGGAAGCAACGCTTTTACACAGATAAACATTCGTTCTCTAATCAGAATATGACCAATGAAACCGAATTAGCAAAACATGTGTTGTTTCTAAAAAATATAGGATTAAAATCAATCAGTTATTGGTCTATATATGTAAATCAAGCACTCCGAGGGGGTTTAGACATAGATATAATCTATGTCTGGAAGAAAAAGTGTGAATCCTAAAATATGCAGACAACAAAATATTAAATAAATGGGACGAATTATTGGCAAAATGTAGACATCGGCACAAATTTAAAATAACTAACCTGTATTTAAAAAAAAACATATTTGTTTTGTACATAAAACCTATATTAACTTCGCCATACTTTAAATTTATCGTCATATGATAAAACACTTTTTTAATCGTGTGCAATTGTAGTACCTATTTCTAATCGTAATTTCCGTATTTGAATTAAAAAAAACGTAATAAATTTATTTTTTAAATGTATAACATTCGCAATCCGAAATTTAATCCAAGCTTTCGCATTGTAACATTATTTAAAAAAATTGTATTCTTTTAAACGGACACATTTAAGTTTTAATCATGATCAGTTATAATCCACTTTTTAAATCGAAGATTAACTTTTTGTAAATATGAGAAACCTATGTTATTTTTGTACTTTGATTTTACATATTTGTATACTCCGTTAATGAGACCACTCTTATTTACTAATTTACAGAATCATCCCTTCCCATCCATTCTATATTATAGAGATCAATCAGGAAATAGAATATCGTTAGAATTCTTTTCATTTTTTATTTTATTTTTTATTTTACTTTATTTAAAATTATTGTCAGATATATAAAGGTGTTCACATTCTTTCATTTAGGTTTGAATTGTGGTTGGAACACATCCGAGGAGATCTGGCTACGGTCGAAATAACTTATAATGTGTACAATGCGAATGTATATCTAGTCTTTTTCAACCTCATAACTTATTCATGCTTTGTTTGAACGGACAGAGAGCCTCTGATTCGAATTCTTATCGAAAATAATCGAACCTTTAAACTGTATATATATATATATATATATATATATATATATATATATATATATATATTTATTTATTTATATGTATATATATGCTATCATATGTAACAAAAACAGCACTAACAATAATTTTGAGCTAGTACTATAATGTCGCTCTCATTTTTTTCATAATACGAACATTTTCCAAAACATAACTAGTGTCAGTGTGGACAACCTAGGAGATGTTAATCTTAAATTGTGTTTCTCTTAAGAGTTGATTCTAGAAGTATCAGTCAGTTCATATATAACGGAAGTAAACTGAACGAAACGATAACTTTAATCAGCGATTAATCAAAAACATGTATGTCCTAGCGGATAACATTCGGTTTATTAAAAAAATATTGTGTTTAAATATGTATGCGATGGAGGACGTATTTACAAAATAATATATATTATAGTATACTATTATTTTTTCAACATAGAATATGTGTTTACACAGTCTTAATATACTGTGTAAATATATTGAAGATGCTAGTATATATATATATATATATATGTATATATATATATATATATATATATATATATATATATATATATATATATATATACATATATATACATACACATATGTCTTATACATATATATATATATATATATATATATATATATATATATATATATATATATATGAACGTTAAAATTGTTCAAATGAACAATAGCACATAACACCACGTCAAGACTCTGCTACGAGTACATATATGTGTTCAACAGAAAGTTAATATCGCGAAAAATAACAGCGTAAAAAAACTAAGTCATGATCAACAAGTCAATGAAGAATACCATAAAGTACACACGCACACCCACACCCATACATCCACACACACACATACACACATATATATATATATATATATATATATATATATATATATATATATATATATATATAATCGATCTTAGAAATGAATATACAGCCTGAAGCTATGGACGCTAACAGGCAATATCGTGTGGATTAGAATATTTAAGCGAAATATGTAGGACGTGAATCTCGGCCGATTCACAGAATATGAGAAACATAGAATGATGCATAATAAGACATTATGTATACGATATAAATAGATGCACACATGTACATATTTATGTATATATATATATATATATATATATATATATATATATATATATATATATATATGCATACACATTGTTATGGATGTTTCTCTAATTTTACTTTCGACCATGTATTTAAGATATTATACTATTCATTTGCTGTGCTTGATTTCTATGGGTGCTCGTATAACAGGTGTAAATTGCTTGGAATGACTTTCCACTCAGCACATATATATAAGATTTCGTCATTCCTTATTGAGTCGCACGTCATAACATATAATTGAAACACGTTCAACACCTACTCATAACGGAACGGGTAGATACAATACTGGAGTTATATAATGCTGTATTATTTTTAGTGAAATCTTTGAATTTTGCTTGGTTCTGGAAGTCGATTTTTCCAATGTTATTATTTTGTTCAGGCACCGTATAGAGCTCGATTATTTTCAAAAGCATTTCCTACTAATTGCAGCTTAAAAAAACTCAATTGAAGGTAGACCTATACTATGCGGATACTGAGCTATCAAGCATACACACTATAATACAAGTCGATGTACATGTGTAACTGTTGAAAACACGAATAATAACATATGAGTCAAGTTGTAAAGCGTAGATTGTTGAACTAAAAGCCAGATGTTTTTCTTCGTCGGTCAGCTGTTTAATCTTGTATTTTTCTCAGTCTAGAAAAACAAAAAAAGAATTAAAAAAAGAAAAATAATGGATAGGGCTATCAAACTGGGGATGAACTAATTGATGAAAATGCGTGCCATATCCATGAGATTGGCTGTTGTAACATCATGATCGTTTTATTAAAATTGTGGTAGGCAGATTAAATAGGTGGATATACTTGCTAAGTTCGATTAAAAAAGGCGAATTAAAATAGGTATGACAACATACCCTAATAATGTGTGATATGCTTGTGTTTATTGTTTTAGCTATTTTTACTTTGATTTATATAATTAGCAATGAAGATATCTACACAATACATTACAGCACAGGGGCATTTAATAAATATATTGATGTAGCAGAAACAATTGTATGGTGAATAAAAAACGAGTTTTATGAAATGACGTTAGTCTGACCTTAAAAACGTTGATATGTTATAACATTAAATAAACTATATCAGATATAACAGAGCTCCGGCTTTACACTATTGAGCTATTATAATTAATGTATGTTATAAAATTCATAGTTGAATATATGCATACTTCTAAATATAAATAACAATTCTCACATGTATGTATATATATATATATATATATATATATATATATATATATATATATATATATATATGTATATATATATATATATATATATATATATATATATATATATATATATATATATATATATATATATGAAAGGAAAAGTATGCTCTTTCTAGTCATATATTTTTATTAGATTTGGAAGATGATACCATGGTAAAGGAACGTGTAATAAAATGCCTACTAAAACATGAGATATTGAGTTTAATGATAATATAATGAAGAACGAATACTTCTTTTTTCAACAAAATAAGGTGGTCTTATTGCAAAGGAAAATCATATAATGACAACTGAATCAATAGTATAATACCCCAGCCACCTGAAAAGAGAAGATATTTCCTTGAGGTTTGGAGAAGACAGGAGCCAGTTCAGTAGATTATTTCTTTACTACTACTATTATTATTATTATTATTATTATTAGTAGTAGTAGTAGTAGTAGTAGTAGTAGTAGTAGTAGTAGTAGTATCATCATCATCATCATCATCATCATCATCATCATCATCATAAAATAAGATTATAACAATCGCATCTAGTGTAGCTTTAGTTCGCATGTATATTTTTATGAGTGGGTGGTTTGGGGAGTCCAAAGTGTCCTTTGTTCGACTGTATTATTCAAAAACGTAACAAACGTATCGGATACATATACAAAATCATAAAAAAGGTTCCACCAAACGTGTCTCAGGAGGATCCTAAATACTTAGTAAAAATCATATACACCAGCCACCAATGTTCTAGAGCAAGCTGAAGTGCGTATTATACGTTGTATGATACGCTGGGAAAGGAACTTGGAAGGGATAAAGGAGTAGAGGCTCCCTAAGCAAATGTTATAAGAGCAATTGTTGCGTCCGAGACGCACACCTAAGTTATGTTTTATAGATGTAATTGCGAAAACAATCATCAGACTATTTATATGAACGTAGAGAACTGAGCAGGATCTCCTTAGAGAAATCGCTATAACGCATTATATATCTGGTAGCTTTAAAGGTGTAAGGCGATGCTTATAGATTACTCCATCTTTAAACGTACTTTGCAAAAGCATATTGTAATAAACGTGCCATCAACATCCCAACCTTTCCAAGTGCGTGGTATGTGGCAGAGTTTGTTTGTCAAGAGATAGCCTAGTGAGTAACATATAATGCCATGTTAGGAGTCTAATAAACAAGTGGTACACATGAGCTTAATATAGATACTACTGGGCATTGCAATCTTGTAGGAAAAGCCTGATCGTGTAAACTTGAGGCAACCATATATATATATATATATATATATATATATATATATATATATATATATATATATATATATATATAAAATAGGTATAGCATATCTATGTAAGTATGTATGAGTATGTGTGTAAATGAGTATGTGTGTATGCGCCTATATATACACACATATATATGTATATATATATATATATATATATATATATATATATATATATATATAGTATATGTGTCTATATGAATGTATACGGGTTGGTATATATGTGCGCATATACATAATTTATATATATAGGTAAGCTTAGAAATAACTCATCCGCTGACTGTAAAAAATAGTTGGTATGGTTATGGGTTTTATTTGTACTTTTACGAACGCACCCACATACAGGGTGGGCCAAAATAAGGGTCCTATCTTTAAATTCGAATAACTTGAATTTGAATAACTTCCACAAAATAAAAGTTAAACTCACCAAACTTTATGTGTGTGTAGACTGACCCTTCCGAGATTTTTTGAAATAAACAAAACAAATTTTAGTCGAAAAACACTTCTTGAAACTTACAAAAACTAAAGTATTGTTTTTTACACTGTTTTGAGTTTTTTAAGCAAAAATAATGTTTTCTAAATGAGGGTACGTTCCTTAGGGCTAATACGGCTCATGCTTGCTTCGGAAAGGGTCCTTTACTTATTCTAAAAAAAAAAAAAAAAAATAAAAATAAAAAAGTTATGAATTTTTAAAAATAGGACCCTTATTTTTGCCCACCCTGTATATAATTATACTAAGGCGACATTGGGAATGCTCTCGAGTAGGGTGATGATGTATAACATAATTTGAAATCGGTCAAACAAACGCAATACACTTTAATGAGTAAAAGTAAAATAAATAAGAGTTGGCATGGTTGCGTAATTGTATATGAATATTGTCTGTTACGTTATACACACATACTCATACATACTTACATACCTATGCTATATAATACACTTGCTAAAATAGTTGGTATTTCTCATTTAATTTAATCGGAAGGGCTGAGGAAGCTTCGTCTCGACAGAGAGAGAGAGAGAGAGAGAGAAAGAGAGAGAGATCGCGCTGCTCAAACATGTATGCACATATGCATGCGAACATGTGTGCATACATTTTAATGATTACTATATATATATATATATATATATATATATATATATATGTGTATATATATATATATATATATATATGTGTATATATATATATATATATATATATATATATATATATATATATATATATATATATATGTATATATATATATATATATATATATATATATATATATATATATATATATATATATATATATATATATATATGAGTGTTTCTTCTTTACAGAAGTAAGTCATCTCTTAAAGTAGTTGCTGGTCGGACGTTCGCACGTAAGGAAGTATTCTCTCACAGCTTCAGTTTTACTTGTACGTTAACCTATGCAGCACAACAACATTCTCTTAGGTAAAATAGTGGCATTATAATGTTCGAATGTGTGTCAAGCCAGTTTTAGATTTGCAGATTACACTACAAATATGACAAATCAATAGTTGATGCCGTGCTTAGGTAACGTCCTCATACAAGTGTTGATTATGATGGTTTACAATTTAGCTTTTGGCAAAAGAAACCTAGAAATGCCACTGCATTACATCTTCTGGTGTATGTTCTATGACGCTACACTTTCATCGTGCGTTCTTCAAACACGATTTAAGACGGCATGTTTCACATGTGGTTCTTAAAAATCCTTAAATGTTACACTGATGTATGCCATCATGTGTTTCGTTGTATTTGTTATTGTTCCTCCCAGTTATCTACATACATAGTAAGTAGCGTTCAGAAGTTGGTTTTCGAAACATCCTTAAGCTTGTTCTTGGTTTATGTTATGATCTGTTTCTCTCTATCCTTTTTGCGATCACATATCTATCAAAGGAATCTTTATTCATCCTTTATCGATAAAAGTTATGTGGCCATCGGCGGAGACAATGTAATCGACCCCGTATATATATATATATATATATATATATATATATATATATATATATATATATATATACACGTAACATTCTATGTGCCGAATATCTACGTGTTTCCACCTCAAAAGTAAGTATGTGGACAAAACGCGCTATGACATTTCGAGCACGAGTATCCGATTTTCTGGTAAGTGTTATTTAGGAAGTTAACTAAACACATCTTAACGATCTGAAAACACAAGTATGTGTGTTCTTTCCCTCAAAGCAACATTATTATATAAAATATAAACTAAATAATAGAGGAGGAGGTCTTACGCCGTTTAAACATAAAACGTATACTATATTAAAACACTCAGCAATGTTTCTGAATGAACGACCCACGTTATGTTTATCAACTACGAGCGAGCCAACGCTCTTCTTCGTTCGACACCAAAATTCGAATTCATAACCACCAACAACACCAGCGTGGAAACATCACTCCAAGGATGTTTATCAAGTAACAAAAGAAATAAGTTTGTTTATTCTTGTTTTTGATGCAAGAAAAATGACACAATACTGGTTATCTCTGATGATGGAATTTTATTCCGAAATTAATGAGATTAAAGTAACAAAAAAAAATAATCTTGTATTGTTAGTAGCTTATATTTTCAATGTTATTAACAAACCCAGCAATACTTCTGAATGACCGACCCATAGTATTTTATATATATATATATATATATATATATATATATATATATATATAAATTGTTTATATCGTTTTGCGTTTGTTCATATTTGTGTGTTTTCTCTATAAGGAGTAAAATAAGAGTATATACATGATAACTTAAAGTGTCTCCTCTTGACAAATCAAACAGATAACACAATGGAAGTGTGTTCGAATCTTAAACTGCATCTATATAAGAGGCTAGTTGGGATTCCCTCGTTAAAAGATCAAACGTATTCTATGTTGATTGAAATGTAAACCATATATATACACATTTTCTGAGTAGACAATGCAAGTTATACCGAATTAGTGATGTGCACTCAAACATAAATAAGTTATAGGAGCCTAACTACATGTAACAATTAAATATATATTGTCTAGATTACATTTACATAACTAACAATTATTTGCTCCTTCTGGTCGCATTCTTCTGGAAGGCTGAGAGTATTATATCATCGTGAAAGAACTACATACAATATACATTTTAAGATGTTATTGAAATAAATAAAATACATCTAATGTAGCTTATTAATGAATTTCAAACGAAACGCATACCCACAACAGTTTTATAAATAGCATTTTATTAAACCTATTTCATTATAGATGATAAAATAAACGCTGGCACGACTATTTTTATAAATACAATTAATTGGAACGTATTTCTTTTTTTATAGCTGTCAAGTTCGAAATAAAATCATAAGG
>OY744515.1:239223168-239225668 GCA_963556195.1 Sepiola atlantica | reverse complement strand
ACATATATATGTATATACACATATATATACATATATATATATATACATATATATATATATATATATATACGATCACGCAGAGCGCAACAGACAAGAGTCGCCCCATCACATGCTCACTGTTAAAAAAAACAGAAAGATGAGAATAAAAAAAGACTATATAGCCTGTTGCAGCCCTAGGTACACATTCTGACCAAGACCACGACCCGCATCCCCCCATGAACTCTCGAGATCGATAGAGCTAACAATATATATATATATATATATATATATATATATATATAGGTAGGGTAAAAATCCACAGGGTAGAAATCCAAAGGGAATCAAACCGGGCTTATAAAAGCGTGCTCAATAAAAATATAGAGCTGTATTGTGAATGCTTTTATTCAAACATGTACAAGGTTTGCTACACTTGCATGTCGATGTTATCGGTATACAGCTATAACGAGCTGAGGTCTCATCAGGCAGAACGTTTTTTATGATCCAAACCGGTCGCTGAATTCCAGGAAGAATGGAGTCAAGCAAAGAAGAAGAGGAAAAATAAATAAAAGTCATGTGACCGATTTTTTAAATATATTTGCCGTTAGAAATTTATATTTCCATTTTTTAAATTTTTTTATCCAACACTAAGCTGGGGTAGAGGGGGCAGGGAAAAGAAAAAGGGAAATAGAGAAAAATATATTGGCCGCTAGAAAAGTTTAATTAACAGCTATTTGTATTTTTATTTTTATCCAACGCTGCTCTCGAGTAGGGGGGGGGGTCGAAGAAAAAGAAAAAGAAAAAGAAAGGGAAAGAGAAGAGGGGTAGAGAGGGGTTAGGGTTAGTGTCTATAGCCATTTAGGATTTGTCGCGGACTGAGAAGGGTTAATGTAAGATTTAATTTAAATTAAATTCATATTTTTATTTTTATCCAACGCTGAGCTGGAGAAGAGGGGGCCGGCGGAAAGGAAACAAGAAGGAAAAAGAAGATAAAGAAAGAGATGAAAGAAGGTGTTACAAGTATATGTCTGTAGCCATTTGAGAAAGTTGTCGTGGGTTGATGTGTCAGTTTCCTGTACGAGGCATTGTTTTAATCTATATCAATGCAGACGTATAACAGTTACACGACAAAAAGCCTAAAGGAATATTTAGTTTAAATAATTATTAGTGATACATTTATGACCTTAGTATTAATAAATTATATGTTATATTTTGATTAGAATTTAATTTTAATTATTTTGATGGATAAGTAAATCTATTTTAATTCTAAATAATATTTAGCAGTTAATTAATAAAACATAGTGGTAATTACCTTGATTTTCATGAAGAATCATATATGGATGCGTGGCAGTTGTATTAATAGATTTAATTCTAGATAATAATGAGTTAAAATATAGGAGGGATTATTCTTTGTAAAAATCGTATATAAGTTTATGACATTGATATTGATAGATTATACTATTATATTTAGTTTTAATTATTTTGGAGTATAAATAAAAGTATTTCGATTATAAATAATAGTTTGTAATGAATTAATTAAACATATTGATAATTGCTTTTATTTTTAGTGGAAGTCATATATGGATTAATGGCAGTGGTATAAATACATTTAATTATTCGTTGTAATTGTATTACTAATGGTGGGGTTAACACCTGTTATAAGATTAAAGATAATATTGGCGGTAAGGTGTTAAAGTTGTTAACAGAAGTTATGGTCCATGAGTGGGGGGACTAGAAATGGTGGGGGCTAGTAATTTTGAGTAAAGTGAGCAGTATATAATTTTTTAAAAAGTGATTCTGGTAATATGTGGTTGACTTTTGTGGGATTTTGTGAGCTGGATGTTGAACGCATACATGTACTCGTGCATACATATAAATACATATATGTATATGTGTTCACAGACATTCATACATGCACTCATACTCATACACATATACACGAACACACCGAGATACACATATATGTGTACACATGCATACGTATACATACAAATACACTAGCGTACACATACACATATAAATAGTTACAAATTTTATATTTTCATACATATATTCACAAAATTCACCTATACATATATATTTAAAAGTTCTACTTGAACGTGTTATAATATTTATTCAAAAGGGGGGTAATTGTATTGTATTTGTAGTTGAGGGTTAAGGTTATTTGGTTTGGAGGTGTTTATGAGTGTTAATTTCAGAGGGTTGTTGGGTATTGTTTTGTTTTTGTTTTAATGGTATTATTTAGGAGGGGTAGTACAAATTACTAAGGAGATGTGATCGGTTATGCCTACAGTAGATCGATGTTTACTGTTTTTTGTTCAAAAGCTTTCCTCTGTCGGAAAATTTAATTATTTCAAGCTTTTCGCCGAGGCATAAATAACATGGTGAGTTTAAGGATCTACAGGTGCTAGTTTTTCTGATAGTGTTCCAGATTACAGTTGGTGATTTATTTTTATTAGTTAATTCCCAGTGGTAATTTGAGAGTAAAGTTCTGTTTTAGTAGCTTGGGTTGTTGAATGAACAT
>OY744515.1:239140668-239218168 GCA_963556195.1 Sepiola atlantica | reverse complement strand
ATATTGTAATGTGTTCATTCATTTCGTGTACATAAGATGAAATGTTGTTATGTGCTCATTCATTTAGTGTAAATCAAATGAAATGGTGTAATGTGTTCATTCATTTCGTGTAAATCAGATGATTTTACCAGTGGAATTGCTATCCGCGATACATGTCTAGGACTAATTATAATTATTAAGACTTACGAGGTCTTACGGGAACATCCATACATATATATACTTGTATAGTAATTTTAGTGTGTATTTTATAAGTTATATATATTGTAGTAAAATAACATACCTATAAAAGAAAAAAAGAAAACATAAATAGTCATTGTTGTACCATAAGCGAATCATCAATCTAATTCATTATTAGAATTACACATGGACGCCTCTGTGTAACTTAATTACGATATACATATTTGCATACTCAATTCACTAAGCTCTAATCTCTGAGTGAGTCCGGTTTTAGAGAATAATGCATATGTACACATAATATTTCATATCAGCTTATGATAATATACATGCATATATGAAGTAATAATACATACATATATCTGTATATACATAACTCTACATATATACAAATAGTCAATACATATGCTCGTGTTATGTAGTGTAGGTTAAGTGTTGTTTTAACTAGGACATATATTGGTTGTTTCGATCGAAAGTGTGGACTAATACAATGTGGACTAAGAGCATTAGAGCGAGCGTTCTAATGCAAATACCTCTGAATACTTCTATGTAGAAACTATAACATTTCGCTCATTCTCGGTGTGAACACCTGCCGATGCGGTTTCACTTACATCTGAGTTTAAACACTTATTTGTTATAGACTAATAATTAGAAGTCTATCAAATTTGGCATGAATATCTTAGATAATACTGTAAAATATATTTATTTAGATGTTTCGGATTTTTAGAACAAGGATTTCTAATTAACACTATGTTGATTATGACAAGTGGCAGAGCATGCAACGGCTTCTATTATTAATCGATTCTATGTTACAGCCTTCCGGATGTTGATGCCTAAATACGCGCTGATAATAACTAAAATGAAAATAAAAACACTTAACACTTGACCTGCTTTTAGCTGACAAAGATAGAACCCTCTATCTTAGTGGATACACATTTTATACATTCCAAATTGGTTCCCCAGTTTTACACAAATATCTGCAGTTCGTAAAAATTAACCTGAAGTTGATAAGAGGCAACGTCAATCGAGATGAACGGAAAGTTATTAACAAGATGGTAATAGTAGTCCAAAATATTCAATGTTGATATAAATATAGTTAAGCACCGGGTTGATACGTCTGTGATTGCATGTTTAGAAACATCTATAGATTAGTAAGCAATAAGTAGTATTTAATTAATACAAGCATGGTATAAAATGATACTTTTTACACTTCTGAAGATGCGCTGCTTATTGTACTTTGATTTCCCGATAAGCATGCATAAGTGTTCGATTGGTTTACATACTTCATTTATATTTTAAGAAAATCTCGTCTTTACATGGCCTCCATACATTTGTCTATACCAATAATCGTATCACCCGGGAAAGTGTTTCTTTATTACATTAAGATGTGCTTAAAATAAATCAATAGTGTTTCTGTCTGAGCTCATCTCTACTTCTACAATCCTGGGAGCGTGGCTCATATTTAATTAATCAACGTTTGCAGGATTTCGTCTGAGACAAGTGTCAAAGTTTATCGGCTACAGACAGCTGCAACAGAAAACAGTCTAATTATTTTTTGTAGTTTCTTCTTCCCTTTCTTAGTCATAAATATGAATACCTCCACCACAATCATCGACATCAATCTTCATCCGATTTGTATATAATTATTAATGTGTCTGCCTGCTAGACAATGAATGTAATTATTATTAATCCGATCTTCATTAAATGAAATTTATTTCGATTCGCAATATCATCCATAGCAATCATTTATGTGTGATAGAATACACAGGAATGCATGTTCTGTATGTGCTGTAGACGGCGCTTCAGTGTGGCTAGACGTGCAACTGCTTCAATCTAAGATCGGAAATCGAGTTATTTGGCAACAGTCGGATCTCGTACTATATAATATTTCAACAAAAACTACGTATTCATGGACACTTCTAGGTTTAGATAGGCATAGTTATTTGCCTGTGAGTTGCCTGTCGTGCTGTATTTCTTTTCCGACGAGCTATTATAAATCTATAATTGACTGACCAGATTTATCACCAGCGAAAGAGACCGGCCCATTTGTAGCCACAACTAGTAAGTGCAGTTACAATAGCAAGTGAGTCAAACTCTGCATGTGTATATACATTTATCTCACTACCACATATGCGCCTTATGATACATCATGTATTTTTCAGTAACTAGTTTGAAAAAAAAACAAAAAACAAAAAACACCTTGTAGAAACATATGCACAAAAAAGTAAAAGCATCGTATTTATTTTATATGGCAATCATGCACGTCATCCTCTGCAATATCCCTATTTGTTCAAAATGTAATATAATTATCCAAGCACTCTGGAAAATTTACTTTCATTATATATATTGTAATAATGATCTTCTTGCAGTAAAGAGTTGTAAAAATGTGTGTAATATATATGATGCATTAACTTAGAAAACACGATATTATTACCACTCTTTAATCAACATGTAACATAACTATCAGTGATACCTACGCAATCTAATCTCATATCAACCAGCAAACATAGTTATTAACATAAACATATAAGAAGTCATACTTTCTTTTTTGATTGACCCATGCATATCAAGTGTAACCTTTTGACAGAAACGAAACAATAATTATCACATATCCCTACGTAAATTAATTTCAGAGTATATACAATTATAAGAGTCTATCTCTAAAAAACTTGAAATTTCCAATAGATATTTATAGATGTCGAGCGCGAACAAAATTAGACTTATCAGAAGCAACCGAACACCCGAAGGCATTATTGTTCACTATTTATCAAATCACATATATGCATACACGTATAATCTAATTACAAAACTAATATGATCATACGTATTATTATTATGACTACCATAACATAAATTTGCCTGCGAAGAATGGAGTGATATAGTATTATTTTCCCTCGTATAGTTTAATTAAATATAGTCATTTATTTACAGATACGTATGGTATATTGCTGTTTTCATGGTATGGCTTAATTTGTCAAACGCGCACGGTAATTAAACGGCATTATTATTAATATGCATACTAACAATAATATATATTTATATTTATATATTAATATATATATGTATATATATATATACATATACATATGTATATATAAAATTAACCTGTAGTATTTGTTAGCTCTCTCTCTCTCTCTCTCTCTACCTATATATATATATATATATATATATATATATATATATAGAGAGAGAGAGAGAGAGAGAGAGAGAAAGAAACGATGAATATGTATATATATATTTTAGGTATATAATTAGCTTGTAGTATACTTTCCCTATATATATATATATATATATATATATATATATATATGTATATATATATATATATGTATATATATATATATGTGTGTATATATATATATATATATATATATATATATATATATATATATATATATATATATATATAATATAACTATTTTAAAATTAATATTCTAGTGGTACAACATTCAATTAAGGCAAGAAATATAGACCTTTGTGAAATTATTTTGGTGTGGAAGGAAATTGCCAAGAGTAAAAACGAAAGAAAAACACATCAATACATACATCTACTAAGCCGGTTTTCGTCCACACTCATCAGAGTAAATACGTAGAAATAAGTCATGCACTACAATTCAAAAACTTAAAATAATGAAATGCAGACCAGTGACAAGTTTAGGACAACAATGCGAGGAGTGGACCACAAATTGATCACATTTATGCCTAGAAGCTACTATTTTTTGTTTACAAAGGGAGAGTTTTAATGGCTGAATACATATTGTTAACAGGACATTAATGTAGAATAACGAATGTGATCTAGCTATGATATAAAACACGACTAGTGTAAGCCGACGAACAATCAGCGATATGTATCAGATTGTGACCCATTGCTGACCCGGATGTGTTGACTAAATAATTTAAATTATTTAGTCGGATCAATACACACACATATATTTACGATACGTAAATGTCATATTAATACTTACAAATACTATGAATGGAATTATTATATTAAAAACCTCCTTCCAAAATAACTCTGCTCTACATTCAACCTACGGATTTAACATTAATAACATGATATTTTTTAGAGGTGTTAATACACACTAATCATAATGAATTCTCGACATTAAAGTCCACTAACAAAAACTTATGCACCCTAAATTTTCTTAGTTAATGCACCTTTAAATATAAAACAGTCATTATTAAAAACTTTCTAACTCGAGAAAAATGTATGTCTTCCACCCCTACACTATTCCGACATAAACTTAACAATATAAAAAAACTATAATAAATAATGGTTTACTTAACTACTGCTTTAAAATAATCCCCACGATAATAATAATAATAATAATAATAATAATAATAATAATAATAATAATAATAATAATAATAATAATAATAATAATAATAATAAAAATAAAAATAAAGTCAATGATCTATTTCACAGAACTATTACTCTAATGTATCGCAACCAGTTTCATAACAAAATATATGAAGCAGTTCTAAACATATTATTAATTAACACGTACTCCCTACTGAGGAGATTGGCGATGCATGTGTCGGATACTAGAGCCATCGCCCAACATTTAACTGACGACAATACCTTTCCCTGATCGGGATTCAGAAAACACTGATTTAAATATAGCAACATCTCAGAATATAGTACTAACAAACCAACACTCCATATATTAATAGCCCTATATAAAACACCACAAAATAAAACGTAATTAACATAATTAACATCTATATTATCAATAATATACTAACATGTTTATAAATCGAACGTTAGTTTCGTTCTAATTATATAATTACCGCCAAAACTATATGTAATACAAACACATGGAATTGACCTAATTCACTTCATTCCCCTGAAGATTGACTCGGGTGGGTCTGAAAGTGCCCGGGGCAATCATACCAACTATAGCTGATTCGAACAACGGAAAGAATCTACATAAGAATATTAAGACATTACATGTTATATTTAACATTATATGTGTATATATATATATATATATATATATATATATATATATATATATATATATATATATATATATACATATATATATATATATACATATATATATATATATATACACATACATATATATGAATATATATATTATATATATGCATATATACATACATATATATACACACATATATATATATGAATATATATATATTATATATATGCATATATACATACATATATATATACACATATATATATATATATATATACACATATATATATATATATATATACATATATACATATATATATTAGGGGAGGTCGATTTTGAAACTGTAAATTATCGCACTCGAAGAAAGTTGCCAAATAATGTCAAAAGTTACCACAAGAAAGATTTTCTTCAAAATGTTGTATTTATTTGAGCATTGCAACTTTAAGATCAAATAAATCGAGATTTTTTATAACTGCCTAGATTTCACCGGCAGATGTGTCGCCTTTAATTAAACCCGGGTTTTAACAAAAAAAAGTAATACATTACTTAATAATAAATATTTTAAAGTTTATTATTATTTTTCTTAAGAAATTAAATGTACATATTCAAATTAAAAAGGAATAAAACACTATAATATTTGATGTCATACATAAATAATTATTTGTTTACATAGGCGTTTTATTTATTGGATATTTTTTATGGTATTCACCGGTTGAAAATTCATCGGGCGAATTTGAGTTCCCGTGTTGATTCTGTGTTTAATTATCACACATATATATTGAATTGTCGAGCGCTGGCTTATCTAATCCCACTTTCCCGACCTTTTGTCACACCTTACCTTGTGGGAGTTAGATAAATAAAAACTAGTTCAGCCAGGGGGTTTTACCCCACCAAATAAACCGGTATCGTCCGGGCCTTTGGGTCTGGATTCACGCCCGTCTATTGGGGCTTGTCCGTCCTGTGCAGTTCTAGGAGGTGCATCTCCCAGGTTTTGCCTTCCCTCTTTGGGGAGGAGTAAGTTTATTGCTTACTGTCTGAGGCGGCCCTACCGGGGAATGCCGACGAACCTTCCCAGGCAATTTTTAAATGGCCAGAGTGCTCACCTCTCGAGCACTGGCTCTCTCATCCTACTTTCCTGACCTTGTGTCAATCTTACCTTGTTGGGGGTAGATAAATAAAATCTAGTTCAGCCAGGGGTTTTTATCCCACCAAATAAATCGGTATCGTCCGGGCCTTTGGGTCTGGATTTACGCCCGTCTATTGGGGCTTCTCCGTCCTGTGCAATTCTAGGAGGTGCACCCTCCCAGGCTTTGCCTTTCCTCTTTGGGGAGGAGTAAGTTTATTTCTAACTGTCTGAGGCGCCGCTACAGGGGAATGCCGACGGGGCTGCCCAGTCAATTTTTTAATGGCCAGAGTGCTCACCTCTATAGCGCAGGGTTATCTAATCCCACTTTCCTGACCTTGTGTCACATCTTACCTTGTTGGAGGTAGATAAATAAAACTATTTCAGCCAGGAGTTTTTACCCCACCTAAAATATATGTATTGGAGTTGATGGGAGAATGGATAAGGACACATTGATGTATAAGGAAATTGTGGATGAAAATAGACAAAGAATTATGAAAAAAACTAAGGGACCAGAACACCATTTAACTTTTACAAAAGAAACACTATGTGAAAGTAAATATCTGACACATAGAGTTCTTCCGAATAGTGGTGCAACAGGTGCTGTTCATGCAGATCAAGTGGTGGATGTTTTGCATGAATTCCACAGTGAGAACAGTATCAAGGCTATACTTGTTGACAACACTAATACCAACACAAGTTGCGAAGTGGAATGGTTGCAATTTTAGAAAAAAAACTTTTTAAAACTCTTCACACAATTGGTTGCTCTTTGCATCATAATGAACTACTTTTCAGAGCCATTTTTAAAAACATAGATGGTTGCGCAAAGGGCCCTACAACATTTAGTAACCCTCTGGGGAAATTATGCTCAAATGATTGATATGATTTACCCCAAATATCATTTTCCACTATTAGCAATCCTCTAGAGTCAATTTTTAAAATTGATGAAATACATGATAATAGTTCTGACCAAAGACTCCTTTATGAATACACAGTAGGTATTTCTAGAGGTAAGGTTGACTCTAGATATGCCTCCTGGAAAATTGGTCCTTTAAACCAAGCAATATGGTTAACTTTGGCCATCAGGCTTATGTGTTTATGGACTCGTGGTGCATACCCACAAAGGCACACAACAAAACTACACTATGTAGTACATTTTATTGTAAATGTGTATGCCACTTCTTGGTTTGAAATTAAAAGAAATAGTAAATTCCACATTCAGTAAGTGCACATTTTTAATATGATCCAGAGGATTAAATAGCAGCCTCAGGAAATCCAAGAAATCACATTTAGAAATATACAAGGTAATACATTTTGTTTACTGCCTGAAAACTTTCTATGTTCCATGGTTAAATCTGAGGAGATTGAAGTAAGAGAAGAAGCTTTAAAAAGAATTTTGGCCATTAGGTAAGTAATATTTATTCATATATCTCTGACTCAATTATTTATTCCAATTTATAGAATGATTTTTAAAGATTTTATCTAATTTCACCATAATTATTAAAGCAGTACAGATTGGAATTTTTTAATAATTCAATTAATTAATTTGTTCTTTCAGGAGTGAGGAGTCAACCAGAAAAAGATTAAAAAGAATACTACCTATTAATTTTAATGCCACACATTGGACACAATTAATAGATTTAAAATTATGCGGCATTTTTGAACCACCAATGACGGAAGATTTTACTGAATCTGAACTTCGAGAATCGTTGATGAATGGAACCAAGCTTGACTTGCCAGATTTGCCCTGCCATTCTCAGGGTGTGGAACGGGCAGTTAAGTTAATAACAGAAGCTTCACAAACTGTGTATGGTTTTGAAGCAAGGCATCAACACATTACAGCCAATGTTTTGAGTCAGAAATTGAGACCAGGGGTCTTATATGGAGCAATTTGACTCTCTATATTAAGCTTCATTGAAATAGTGTTAGGTTTTTCCTTATTTCTTTGCTTGTTATATTTTCACTAATAACAGAAAAAATCATTTTTTTAGGTATTCAAATATTACTGTTTAATTCATAACGTTAAAAGGTAGTTTACAAAAGCAGATACTGAAAATGAGGGGGGGGGCAAATTTTCAATTTGAAGATTTCTTTAATTCATATCATTTTTATAAAATAAAAGGACATTCCCTGCTTTTAAATGCTAAAATTATTTGGTTTTCACACCAATATTCAAGCAAATCTTGCAAAAACGAGGAATTTTCAGTATATGCTTGTCTACGATCTTTGATACCAAACGCTCAAAAAACCGCTGAAGTCTTTGATCTAATTTTTTGCATGAGTATTTAATAGGTCTATATACAACTTTCGGTACGTGCCTTTTTTTAATATTTAAAAAAAAGTGTAAAATCGATCTACCCTAATATATATACACATATATAGTTATATATTGACAGACGTTTATATATACATATATACATTTAAATAAATATATATTTTTATATATATATATATGTATATATATATATATATATATATATATATATATATATATATATATATATATATATATATATATATATACAAGCTTATCTATCTATATATTAAAACATGTAATTTTATATATAGACAAAATTCTAAAAGCTAAAAGAAAATTCAATCAATTAGGAAATTATTTGATGTTAAATAACAGTTTAGTATTGAATCCTTGCTTTCTTTAATACACACGTAGGATGAGTACACTTTATGTTTTGAAAGCATTAAATCATAGAGAAAAGTAAACATAGTTTATATTTTCGTGACAAAAATGTAAGATTCCAAAAAATTGTTTACCTGTCTTCTTAAATACGATAACCTCGACTTTGTGTCGTGCTTTCAGTCAATTTTAATTATTATATTGTTCGCCGCACAAAAAGTACATTTTTCAGCTGTGAACGTCTTGATTCGTGACGTGAATTTTGCAAAAAAGAACTACAATGAGGGTGACGAATAGTCTTTCTGGCCTTCATATTTAAAATGTCGTGAAATTAAACCGCAAATGTGTTTGGTAACAGTGTTGAATTGCGAGGGAAATAAATAGTAGTCTTGCTACACATGCCTATGAAATAGAAATCAGTAACAGGACGGTAACCCTTATCTTTCATTTATTAAATCTAATAAATAAAACATTAACTAGCAAGAAAAGACAATGTTGGTCGGGATTAAATGAAGATTACTTTTATTTCAATACTAATGAATTCTTTTTATTGGGAACCCTCTTCCATTTCGTCTAATTATATAGGCGAACAAAACTGAAGTCCGTGAACATTATTGTCTAATACATATGGTTTACATTCTATCAAACCCCGATATACGTATTTGAAGTTTCGAGGGAGTTCTGTCCCAATGAGATAAAGTATATATTAAGAACAACTTACGCTGTTTTTCTTAAGTAATTATTAAGATATGGTAGTCATTTTCTTAAAATAAATCTTTTTCAGAGTTTTTGAGGAGGATCGGCATTGACGCATTCCTTGGATTAGGCGAGCACTGAGCGATTAAGGGGCCACTATCATTGTCTTACTAAACACTTTCATACGCATCATTTAAATGTCCGTAAACAAGGATATCTTTGAATGTCTAATGGAAGGATAACCTAATATGCTAATTTAACGTGCACTTACAGATTAAAGAACATTTCTTTGATTTTGTTTTATTTAGGAACTTTTCTTTGATTGTTATTATTTCATTGATACTTTAAAGTATCCTTTTAACAGTTTCTCTAACATGATTGTTTGATTTATCATTTGATAAGACCATTCCCGTCTCTTAGTCCGTAAATTTTAACAACAAATCCAACAGTCAACATTTTCTTCGGTCGGATCCTCACGGATAACATATAATTATTCTCTTGTGCGCTCGGTAAGGCTTTAATAAAGTAGTAGTTCAAGTATTGGTCAAGTGTCACTATAAATACTTCAGCGAGTCGATAGGTGTGTCGGCCAGTCGAGCCTTAATTTTAAAAAAGCATGCAATCACTATTGAGTAAGAGCATCTTGGTAAAAAATCATTTTTTTATGTATTTCCCTTGAATAACATCAGCCAGAGATAGAATTAATTTTTATTGGACTGTGTTTTCAAAATGTCAAACTGTTTATGGCATTTCACAGTTTAAGTAGTGCTATGATCTACTGGAAGAATAATGGGTTATAAAATAGTAAGTATAATGATTAATACTATACATGCTTAAGAAACGATTGATAAAATGGGCAACGCTTTACAGTACGGCCCGACAAGTATTTATTGAAATAGGACTTGAAAGAGGGCAATGTTGCAGTATTCAGTGAATCAGTGTCTGTGTTCGGCAAATAGAAAGTTCCTGGAAAGATATATATTTTTCAACCTCACGTTTTGTTTCAGGTACACAGATGAGTACAGGGGTATTATACGCCGTTGTGCGAATATATAGATTATGATGTGGATTTTTCAGAGAGATAGGAATGCAGCAGAAATAAGAGTACAGCCTAGCACCTACCATACGACTACCGATAATCATTTTAACAAAATGGTTATGTAAACTACATATATGTTTTGTGTTTAGTAATACAACGCGTGCAGACTTTACTAACAAATAACGTATCGACACACGAACAATACAAACAATTAGAAACACGCAGATTCATATACATTAATTAAGCGAAATCATCTTACGAGAGATATCATGAACGAAAGGTAAGGTGCGACATCTAAACATAAACGAAATATAAATTACCGTAACGATGTTTCTAAACGTTACAACAGCGAGATGGGTATCTAACTTGAAATGGTTTCATTTGGAATCGGATAAGGGTAACTATGAATAGAGAACGACAACCATTTGTCATAGCTTCGTGTAAAAAAATTCGCCCTTAACAAGCTTCGCAAAAAACAAAGTCATGTGTATTCCTGCACACTTCAAACTGAAAATAAAACCCAATATTGTGACAAATGATAAAAAAGAAGTACACTAGTAGCATCAAGAATAATCTCTCAGTAATTAGAAAGATATGCATATATATATAAATATATATATATATATATATATATATATATATATATATATATATACATATATACATATATATATATATATATATATATAGATCGACATATATATATATGTATATAATACATATACATGTATTTTATATATATATATATATATATATAAACATATAATATATATATATATATAGTATATATAAAAATATATAATATATATATAATAAATATATATATATATATACACAAACATATGAATATATATATACACATATAAATATATATATATATAATATATATATCTATATATATGACTATATATATATATATATATATAAATATGTGTATATACACACATGTATATATATATATATTTATATATATATGTATATATATAAATATATATATATATGTATATATAAATACATATATATATAAATGTGTATGTATAAATATATAAATATATATATATATAAATGTATATACATATATATATATATATAAATATGTATATATATATATATAGATATATATGCAAATATATATATATGAATATATATATAAATACATATATACATGTATATACATATATGAATATATATACATATATATAAAATATGTATATATATATATGTATATATATAATAACTATATATGCATATGTATATATATATAAATAGTGATATATATATATATATATATATATAAATATATGTAAATGCCTATATAGTTATATATATATATATTACTATATATATATACATCAAAAAATATATATTATTATATGTAAGTATATATACATATATATATAAATATATATATATATGTACATATATATGAATATATATATAATTCTAAATATATATATATACACATATATATATAAGTATATATATATATATATATATATATATATATATATATATATACATATATATATTTAACTAAATAGATATACAAATATATACATATATATCTACATATACATATATATATGTATATATATATATATATGTATATATATATATATATATATATATATATATATATATATATATATATATATGTGTGTGTGTGTTACAGCAAGCATTAACATTAATTTTTACAAAACGTCAGCTGACCGGTTTCTCTTTCTCTTTACAAAGGATGTATCGAGCGGTTTAAAAGGAAAACAGTGATTAAAAAAAAAAAAACAAGCATTTGAACTTTTTTTTTAATGTGCGTGTTGTGTTTTCTACAAAACATTTATTGGCGTCTTCTCGTAAAGATGGTGTACCCCTTACCATAAAAATAATGTAATTAATAATGTTCAATGTGTCTGCAGTACTGACTACGTCGGTAAGACGACGTGTTGATTAGATAGTATAGTCCAACAATACATTTGGAGTAATATCGGAATTTTAACCTTTCGGCCAACAAACGTTAAAATAACATCTACGTGTTTCTTATTACACACCATTTACTTAAAAACGTATCGTGCACTAGGAATTTTAGCATGGACGCCATCACCATTCTCAGTCATGCCCACTCATTATACCATCTCAAAATCGTGGAAGCGTAACACGTTCGCTTAAAGGTCCTTCTCTTTGTAAACAAAGCGAGTGCCTATTAGGGCTAAATGTGATCAGTCTCTAAGAGTAATCTTCCATTTAATATATACCATAACGGTATTTGATATTCTATACTCCCTCTTTTCATCCCTGTTTTTGACAATCCCTCGTTTTTTTTAATCCCTTCATACAGCATTTTTTAAAAGGGGGCTTGATTAACTTTAAATCATGAACAGTAAATTTCGTATTCTTCTCGTGCTTGCGATAATGAAATTATTTACTTCCCCAAAAAATCTATACAGTCCATCCAAGTCAACAGGTCCAAAATAGCTCCAGGCAAGATATGAAAGAGGTTGATTAAAAAATAATCCAAGTGGTGAATGGTGGTCTAAAAACGAAAAAGGTATCCAGGCGGGAATTTCGCTTGCAATCGATGCAGTAGATAACAGTGAAAATGGTATTTGTATGGAAATTAATAAAACGATAAAAAAACGACAGAGTAAAACAAATCAAATCAAAAGTTCAGAAAACTACCTTAGTGTTGAATATTATAATGTCCAAATTTAGAGTCTCCAAGAGAAACCATCAAATCCAATTCAAATAAAATTAAACTGATCTGATGTATTCGGCCATTTTTCTTCCGGGTCCGATAAAATTACTCAAGAGAAAAAAATGACATTCAAATGTTATAAAGCTCGCGCAATCGCAGTAGACAGCGGTAAGAAATCCGAAAACGAACACTTCTCCTTGATAAGACAACGGCATGAACGAAAATGAATTCAAACTGCGCGCACAAACAAATGTTACATGTCTTCAGTTAACAAGGAAAACGCCCACACATAGTGAGAGATGTGTGAATTCAGTTATATGTATACCAGATGTTATATGTCTAGGTCAAATCAGTTATGTATATATTTGAATATTCAAAGGCTGGGTCATATAGACGGATCTGTAAATTTAGATCAGAGTCTCGATATGTCCCCCCTCCAAACTTACTCTTTGATACAAACAAAATTCATACATCTAGCCCTTTCATATAATTTAGACGATTTATGAAATTAATAAGTAAGAAGTTATTAACACATTTAGAATTTAATAATTTAAAACTTCAAAATTTGAAAAATACAGACCCCCGCAATTTAATAACTTAAAAATGTAATCATATACACAAATTTTAAAATTCAAACATCCAGACATTTGCAACTTAAAAAAATTAAGATATTTAAAAATATATTTGTGCATATTCAATGTCTAAGCCTTATCGGCAGGGAAGATTTAACACATACACTGCAAGACTTTCACGAATGCTTGTTTCCCCATCTTACAATCTCCTTTCACCGAACACCTTGTCTACGAACATTCACCAACTGGACAAACTCCATATTTTTTTACACGCCCACTATTATTCTCGATTACTTTATATTTTCTTCAAATTTTTAATCTAGGGTTTGCTACTGTAAACTTATCAATCTACGTAATTCCTCTGATGATAACATTTCAATCTTTAAAAACCTTGGAATAAGGAAAGAAAAATAAGCATATTTTTACCGAGTACACCTTTCATTGAAAAATCGAAGTTGAAATAGAGTTGTCATTCGTACATTTTTATATCTCTTCTTTTATTTATATATATATATATATATATATATATATATATATATATATATATATATATATATATATATATATATATATAATTAACTTGTTACAAATATCCTAGGGGTATGAATCCGAAGGAAGTTGAAACCGGGTTTATAAGAGTGCTCAATGAAAATTCAGAGCAAAATATATATTTTTTTTATTTTATTCCATTAGTTGCGACAAAACAAGTGTTGTTTCATTGGTGCAAATAGCGACCAACTCATCGGGCTGGCGATGGAATTCAAATGGCATAAGTTTTAACTTCACTTTAACGGGAGATTGAAAATTGAAAATACATTGGAGGGGGAGGGGGACAGAGTTGGGGCTTTGTCTATAACGGTGACATGGGACATGAGAGGGGAGGGGAAGGACCCCAACAAGTCGTGTTTCAAATTATTACGTGGGAGGTTTTTCCGGTGTTTGTGCTGTGATGATCTCAATTTCGGCCGGGGTGGGAGGAAGGGAGATGGGGCGACGGCCAGAGTGAGTTAAATTTAAAATGAGAATAAAATTATGATTATAACCGTCATTCCTATTTTATTTTAATTCTAATAAGTAATTATCATGTAGATAAAAATGTTTGATAATTTTAATTTAGGGTATTAATTGCTACTTCTGCATTTTATTTATTTTATTTTACTGTTTTGTTTATTATTTGTAGTGAATTTTGTTGTGATTATATATATATATATTTTTTTATATTATACCGAGATCAATACTAGTGGAATCATTTTATAAAAGAAGTTTTCTGGTGTTACTAGTTTTAGCATTAACAAAATGACAAGGACTAAGTACCAGTTAATAATTAAGTGTTCAAGGTAGTGATCGAAGGGTTAAGTAATTGAGATTAGATTAGTCCAAGTGATATCAGTGTTAATAGCTGTCCCAGTTATGGGTTTATGTTAGAATTGGTAGTATGGCTGAGAGGCTATTGAGGCTGTGCATTATAGGTAGTACGTAGAGATTTGATGTTATTGGTAGTTTAGATGGGTGGTTATATATTTATAGATTCATCATGACTTGTTGGGGTGGGATTGGGTGGTATATTTGGGTTGGTGGGTAGGTGGTTATAGTGTGGTTTGGGGTAGTGTATAGTGGGGGTTTAATGTTATCATTCATTTTTGTAAAAAAAAAAAAGAAAAAAAAACTTTTAATTTTATTTTTAAGTTATGTGGGGTTGGTGTGAGGTTAAGGTGGGGTATGTGGGTTGCTAAGGAGGTAGAGTCTACTATGTTTACAGTTGATAGATGTCTCTTGTTTTCTATTTAGGAGTTTGTTTTTGTCCTTAAAGCGGATAATTTCCAGTTTTTCATTTAAGCATAATCTACATGGAGAGTTTATTGATTTGCAGGTGCTGGATTTTTTCAAGATTTTCCACTTTATTATAGGAGTTTCTTTTTTGGTTTTTATTTTGTGGTAGTGTAGTGAAAGTCCAGTTTGGCCAGGATGGTCTGGGTTGTTGAAGGAGAGTTTATGGTTGTAGAATCTTTCCTTGAAGTTGTTGCCTGCCAGACCAATATAATTGTTAGTCTGGGATGGGTTTTCAGTTGGGGAGATAGATGCCTCATAGACAACTTGGGTGGATAGGCACTTTTGATTTAGGGGGCAGTTTTATTTGTTATTACAGTTGCATGTTCTTTTAGAATTTGAGGTTACTGGGGTGTTTAGTATTTTCATGTTGTGCTTTTTTATGATTTTTACTAAGTTGTCACCACAACAATAGCTGAGTTTTAGTGTATTCTTATTAAAAATTCTATGGAGTATGTTGTTATTGGGGAAATGAGTGTTTATTAAGTTCAGGAATTTATTCCCTAATTTGGTTTTAGTTGAGTTGTTAAATGGAGGTGTATACCAGATAATTTTCCTATTTCTATTTTTGTTCCTATTAGGGTTATTTTGTGTAGTTGGAATATACTCTATTTTAGTATTTTTGTATCCACTCTCCTTTAGTGCTTTATTATAAAAGTTCTTATGTTTATTGAAGATATCTATATCGGAGGAGTTGTTGCTAATCCTTCTACTAATTGATTCCGGGATGTGTTTACTTACAGATCTAGGGTGGTTAGATAGTGGGTTGACATAAAGGGGGTAGGAATTATCTTTAGCATAGGGCTCATAAGTATCTCTATTGAGGTTGAAGGTAATATCGAGGAAATTGACCTGTTTAACATTTGATGTTATTTCAGCCTTTAGGCCTATTCGTTTCATTTCTTTGGATATTATTTTTTTTGGTTTGTTCACATTTTTGTCCGTTTGTGTTTTTAACGTACATCAGGCCATCATCTCTGTAGAGGCCGATTGAATCGACTTCGAGATCTTTTGTTAGGTTGTATAGTAAGTACAGGCCAACCAAGTCTGTTAACTCGGCAGAGTCAAGAGAGCCCATAGATACATCGAATGAAGAGAAATGGTCTTTCTTTGTCCATTGTTCTTTGTTATTTATTAGTACTGTGGTTCGACATTTTTTGATTATGTTTATTTCGTCTTCCGAGATATTAGAGAGGAGAGTGGCGAATTCTATGACATTTTCGAAGAGTGCTCTGGTTATTGAGGGGTAGTAATTAACGACATCGAATTGTATAAAAGAGCATTTATCTTTATTTCTAATTCTATTGAACTAGCTTATGGTTTCTGCGGTATTAATCCACTGGTTTAAGTTGTAGGTGTTTTTAATTTGCTTATTTATTTTTTCTAAGATGTTTTTACTGATTTTGCCTATCTCTTGTCGGGTAGGATTAATAAGCCTGTTTTGGGGTTTAATGTGGAAATTAGTTTTGTGATCTTTTAATAGTATATATGCTTCTTTGGTTTTTAGTTTACCTACTCTATCGCTAATCTTGAGTTTATCAGTTATAGTTTTACTATCTGAGTTGATTTTATCGATTAGGTTAAGATCAGATTTTTTATAATTTTTTGTCATATTTTGTGTAATTAAATTCTGGTATTTCGTTTTAGTAAGTTTGTAAAAGTTATGAGTTTTGTCTGCTTTTACTAGCACAAGTTTGGAGTTATTAATTTCATTAATTATGTCATTCAGTTTTTTTCTAGAAATGGTTTTTTTTCTCATAGAAAGTTATATTTTTTATCATGTTATATAAGTCATCTTCAAAATTATCAAGTTGTTCGACCCGGGGTCCGTTACCTTTATTATTGAATCCGTAGTAATCCGTTGAATTTTTTGTAGATCCTTTGAGGAAGAAATAGGCTTTCCATTTCATCCTTCTTAATAGTTCTTCTGTCTTCATGATCAGAATAGTAAGGAAATCCCGTTTGTTTATGGAAGGGATGTTCTTTAGGGATGTGTTGAAGTTAATTTTATCCATTTGGCAGGGTATAATCCAGCGGTTTGGAGAGTGCTCAACTGGTTAGGAGCAGAGTATAATTAACTTGTTACAAATATCCTAGGGGTATGAATCCGAAGGAAGTTGAAACCGGGTTTATGAGAGTGCTCAATGAAAATTCAGACTAAATATATATTTTTTTATGTTATTCCATTAGTTGCGACAAAACAAGTTTTGTTTCATTGGGGCAAATAGCGACCAACTCATCGGGCTGGCGATGGAATTCAAATGGCATAAGTTTTAACTTCACTTTAACGGGAGATTGAAAATTGAAAATACATTGGAGAGGGAGGGGGACAGAGTTGGGGCTTTGTCTATAACGGTGACATGGGACATGAGAGCGGAGGGGGGAGGACCCCAACAAGTCGTGTTTCAAATTATTACGTGGGAGGTTTTTCCGGTGTTTGTGCTGTGATGATCTCAATTTCGGCCGGGGTGGGAGGAAGGAAGATGGGGCGACGGCCAGAGTGAGTTAAATTTACAATGAGATAGGCAAAATCAGTAAAAACATCTTAGAAGAAATAAATAAGCAAATTAAAAACACCTACAACTTAAACCAGTGGATTAATACCGCAGAAACAATAAGCTGGTTCAATAGAATTAGAAATAAAGATAAATGCTCTTTTATACAATTCGATATAGTTAATTACTACCCCTCAATAACCAGAGCACTCTTCGAAAATGTCATAGCATTCGCCACTCTCCTCTCTAATATCTCGGAAGACGAAATAAACATAATCAAAAAATGTCGAACCACAGTACTAATAAATAACAAAGAACAATGGACAAAGAAAGACCATTTCTCTTCATTCGATCTATCTATGGGCTCTCTGTACTCTGCCGAGGTAACAGACTTGGTTGGCCTGTACTTACTATACAACCTAACAAAAGATCTTGAAGTCGATTGAATCGGCCTCTACAGAGATGATGGCCTAATGTACGTTAAACACAAACGGACAAAAATGTGAACAAACCAAAAAAATAATATCCAAAGAAATGAGACGAATAGGCCTAAAGGCTGAAATAACATCAAATGTTAAACAGGTCAATTTCCTCGATATTACCTTCAACCTCAATAGAGATACTTATGAGCCCTATGCTAAAGATAATTCCTACCCCCTTTATGTCAACCCACTATCTAACCACCCTAGATCTGTAAGTAACCACATCCCGGAATCAATTTGTAGAAGGATTAGCAACAACTCTTCCAATATAGATATCTTCAATAAACATAAGAACTTTTATAATAAAGCACTAAAGGAGAGTGGATACAAAAATACTAAAATAGAGTATATTCCAACTACACAAAATAACCCTAATAGAAACAAAAATAGAAATAGGAAAATTATCTGGTATACACCTCCATTTAACAACTCGACTAAAACCAAATTAGGGAATAAATTTCTGAACTTAATAAACACTCATTTCCCCAATAACAACATACTCCATAAAATGTTTAATAAGAATACACTAAAACTCAGCTATTGTTGTGGTGACAACTTAGAGAAAATCATAAAAAAGCACAAGATGAAAATACTAAACACCCCAGTAACCCTAAATTCTAAAAGAACATGCAACTGTAATAACAAATAAAACTCCCCCTCTAAATCAAAAGTGCCTATCAACCCAAGTGGTCTATGAGGCATCTATCTCCTCAACTGAAAACCCATCCCAACTAACTATTATATTGGTCTGGCAGGCAACAACTTCAAGGAAAGATTCTACAACCATAAACTCTCCTTCAACAACCCAGACCATCCTGGCCAAACTGGACTTTCACTACACTACCACAAAATAAAAACCAAAAAAGAAACTCCCATAATAAAGTGGAAAATCTTGAAAAAATCCAGCACCTGCAAATCAATAAACTCTCCATGTAGATTATGCTTAAATGAAAAACTGGAAATTATCCGCTTTAAAGACAAAAACAAACTCCTAAATAGAAAACAAGAGACATCTATCAACTGTAAACATAGTAGACTCTACCTCCTTTGCAACCCACATACCCCACCTTAACCTCACACCAACCCCACATAACTTAAAAATAAAATTAAAAGTTTTTTTTTCTTTTTTTTTTTTACAAAAATGAATGATAACATTAAACCCCCACTATACACTACCCCAAACCACACTATAACCCCCTACCCACCCACCCAAATTTACCACCCAATCCCACCCCAACAAGTCATGATGAATCTATAAATATATAACCACCCCTCTAAACTACCAATAACATCAAATCTCTACGTACTACCTATAATGCACAGCCTCAATAGCCTCTCAGCCATACTACCAATTCTAACATAAACCAATAACTGGGACAGCTATTAACACTGATATCACTTGGACTAATCTAATCTCAATTACTTAACCCTTCGATCACTACCTTGAACACTTAATTATGAACTGGTACTTAGTCCTTGTCATTGGTAGTAGAACAAAAAAGCCTACCATCACTTGTCGACTTATTTCGCCCAATGACTTCAAAGTAGCAAGATGGTAATGATGGTGATATTTATCATTATTACTATTGTTATTATTATTAGTATTATTATTATTATTATTATTATTATTATTATTATTATTATTATTATTATTATTTTTAATACTATTATTATTATTATTATTATTATTATTGTTATTATCATTAATATTCTTACAAACTTGTTATTTCTATTTTTATTCTAATTTTATTTATATTTATCTTTATTTTTATTTTTATTTTTATTTTTATTTTTATTTTATTTTTATTAACCCTTTTATTAAGGCTATTATCACTGCGACTATCGTAGGTATGATTGGCAGGCGTTATCATTGTTATCATAATCGGTTTTGTTAATGCTAAAACTAGTAACACCAGAAAACTTCTCTTATAAAATGATTCCACTAGTATTGATCTCGGTATAATAATATATATATATATATATATATATATATATATATATATATATATATATATATATATAATCACAACAAAATTCACTACAAATAATAAACAAAACATTAAAATAAAATAAATAAAATGCAGAAGTAGCAATTAATACCCTAAATTAAAATTATCAAACATTTTTATCCACATGATAATTACTTATTAGAATTAAAATAAAATAAGAATGACGGTTATAATCATAATTTTATTCTCATTTTAAATTTAACTCACTCTGGCCGTCGCCCCATCTCCCTTCCTCCCACCCGGCCGAAATTGAGATTATCACAGGACAAACACGTGAAAAACCTCCCACGTAATAATTTGAAACACGACTTGTTGGGGTCCTTCCCCTCCCCTCTCATGTCCCATGTCACCGTTATAGACAAAGCCCCAACTCTGTCCCCCTCCCCCCAATGTATTTTCAATTTTCAATCTCCCGTTAAAGTGAAGTTAAAACTTATGCCATTTGAATTCCATCGCCAGCCCGATGAGTTGGTCGCTATTTGCCCCAATGAAACAAAACTTGTTTTGTCGCAACTAATGGAATAAAATCAATATATATATATATATATATATATATATATATATATATATATATATATATATACATGAGCAACATAATTTATAAGGGTTTCGTATTTGAAAATATATAGAATATAAGGCTTTAATTGTTTGACAACGTATTGCACCCGCTGTTAGCCCCTTTTCATTAAGTTAAATTAATTAAATAAAACCCATATAGTCACTTTTACACCGGCAGGTGTATTACAACATACCTAATTAGCAGTTGTTTATGTTACAAGTACTTCCAGTACATATAAATTAATAAACATATGCGCATACCTAATGGGTTATCAATACTTGAAGAATACCCGCCTTAGGACGAGTAAAATTATATCTACGTATAGAACAGATTCGCATTATTATATGTGTATTCATAAATGTTAAACACGGATATACTAGTACTAATTCTGTAAGTCAGTATCCGTATATCAATGTTTATACAACATTTTCTAAATGATTGTGAATTTAGAAAATCCATCACATTAAGCTTAATTTCTTTTAAGTAAAAAAAAAATAACTTTGGGGAATATTGCTTAATTAGTGTGTCAAAACTACAGATTATATTTATTGCAAATCTTCATTATTAAAATTTGCATTTAGTTTAGCCAACATTATGCCCTCTAAACATGTTTTAAATTGTTTAAAGTGACTGAAATTCATGGAATTTTCATTAATTAATTTGAGACTTTCTATGGTCTAACCTTCAGGTATAACATTTTCTGCAAGATGTCCTCTCCCTTTCCAACCCTCTTTTAATAAAACTATATGTAACCCACACTAATACATCTTTCACCTAGCATATTTGTTCGGAAATTCATTATAATCAATAAATAATCAAAAGAAATAATTCGTCACATACAAATGTATTCACATATACATGTCTCTCACTTTATATGAATACTAAAATGATAGAAATTCCATGTCTGGTGATATTATTCCTCGAGCAGATTAGTTCTGCTCCAATGCTATATCCCTGCACATGATTGCAACATAAACACTTTAAGGTATCCTACATTCCAATTTGATCAAAATTCTTAAAACGTATGTTTTTTCTAGAACATGTAGATAATTAACCGCTTAAGCTTTCGTGATAATTCGCAAAATACATTGACATTCAGGAAATCTTTCATATTCATAGCTAATGACATTGGATCAAATTTAAAACTCTGCTATATTTGAATTTTCAAATAGGAAATTATGCTATACTATTTCCCATATAAACCCTATTAATACATCAAAGAAACTGAAAATTAAGGAATATGTTAATGGTATCTCTAATATATATCATTTAAAATTCACAAAAAATGTCAAGTATCAGAATGTTAGCGAAGGGCTTCAATTCGCGTTTCATCATGTTTGGATGGACCTCATATAATCCCAAATATTCTGCCCATGCTTAGCTGGCAGTTTCCGCAGTAATTGTCGTTTTGCGCCACCCTTCACTGCAATTATCGATTTAAACAGAACTAATGGCATATACAATACTAAGTAAACTGCAGTAAACTGATCAGCTAAGTCATATAACTTATTATTTATGAATGTAAGAAGCCCTATTTAAAATGTATATTTATAATTTATCTACAGTACTATGATATAATATTCATACGCATACTAATATGTTCTATACATATATATATATATATATATATATATATATATATATATATATATATATATATATATATATATACTTTCTTAAAGGGTTTACAATGAAAATAGAGAAATTACAATGAAATGTTATCCATGTAGTTTTTTAATAGTGCATAAATCTGTAAATTATATATATATATATATATATATATATATATATATATATATATATATATATATATATATATATATATATAGACCATAAGGCTTAACAAGCCCTCTATAAAGTTAATATCACAAGAGGTGTCGGATATAAACAACATAAGCAAGGCAATATTGAATTTAATCTTAACAGATATTAGGGCAATACCGATCACATAATAGTAAATTCACCGTGTCCGACATTCATTCATATTACCCTTCGATATGTCATTCTTTGTTGGGATAAGCAGTGAACATAGCAACAATTTTACCAAATAAACAAACATTATATAATGATTAAGTTTGGACAACTAGGAACTGGGATATACATTTTTACACTACTATAGGGTATCAGATTCAGCTGGGCGACTGACATGGTAGGACTTTTTAAGGGATTATGTAAAAACACAGAGACATGGCGGGCTACACATAGCTGATACTTTATTTTTGTTAGCTCCAATAAAAAGAATTTCGAAAAAATACAAAAACGGTTGCATGATTTATTAAAGTATTAGTATTTTAAAATGCTCATGGATATAAACTATTGTAAAGTAAACATTCTAGATATCACATTAGATTGATATAACAATACTTACGAGCCTCATCATCAACCCGAACCATACGTTTTTCTACATAACTAACAATTGTTACCATTCACCACTTGATAAAACAGAAATATCCTCTGCAATATTAAACAGAATACATATTCATCTACAAATAAAGAATTATTTAATAATAATAAAAAACAATACGCCAACAAAACATTAACTAGATCAGCATATAAGAATACAATTAATTATATCAAAACGAACTTGGGCCAACATATATAATATAGAGAGTGCACAAAACAATGTGGTTTCATATAACAGGTAAGTGGGAATAGGAATACATTAGTGTGCCAGTAGAAACAATTATGACAGGATTAAACAGAATGATCGAAACTCTAATTGAGTTAATCAGCGTCTAAATAGGCAATGAATTGGAGGTAAACAAATCTGGTCCAAACACTCCGTATAAGCATCATATCCAACATATATTTTTAATACTTTTTAGAGCATTCAGGAGAATAAAATCCTAGAAGTAAAGGAATAAGTAAATTCTTAAACAAAAACACTGTAAAGTTCTCCTTTTCCATCTAAAAAAACCTACCATCATCGGTTATCGGTTATAATAACATTAAAATAAATCATACAATGTACGGTATTGATTATACAGCTACAACTAACAACAATGCTAGCCAAGGAACGGAACCAAAATGCAAATGTGGCTGCACTAACGAATGCCTTCTAAGGCGTAACTGTTTGATTTCAGGCGTGATATATAGATGTGACGTTAAAACGGAGAACACCACCCGGACTTATATCGGGTCTACATAGGTTCTCTCTAAGTTCCGGTATTGACACCATACTTGATCATATAGGAAAAAAAACACTGTATCTAAATTCGAAGAAAAATCCCCCATCACTAAACATGTTTTTTAGAGAAGTAATTAGTAATAAAATTACATTTCAGTTGAAATGCTCTATAGTTGGTAGACCTAATACATATATCTCTAACAAAAGGAAAATGTAACCTGTGTTAACTGCTTTCAGTCTGGTTGGTGCAACTATTTATTTATCAGAAACGTTCATCTCTACAGTTCAAATCTATTCAATGTGTGTTGTTGTGTCATATAATATGTATAATAATTCCTTAAGCCACTGCCAATGCGTGTATGTTGGCATTTTCCACACATATTAATAAATGAAATCGACCGATAATCAAATAGTGTTGATCCCATGTCGAAAGGTTAAGGATTCCGAGTTCACCTATATTAAAATAAATTATGTTGTCCCGTCGACAAAAAACAGTTTAATTGACAATGCACCCATTTCCATGCATAGAAGTCGTTTTATTTCCTTAAGAATATGTAGATGTCAGTTATATTTTGTATTCATAGTAAAAAGTCAGTTAATAGTTATTTTTTTCACAATGCTACTATTTTAATGAATAAATTACGAAGTGTCATATTCGTATTATTTGTTTCAAGAATAAGTTGCTGACATTGTTTCATTTTTTTTAACGAAGAAAAATTACACTAAATGAAATATAAATAAGTCTTAGTCTATTACATACCTTGTTGACTGTACTTTTCATAAACCTAATTAGCCTGATTTATATCGAACATTAGCACTATTCACGCCTTGTATTCTTATTTCAAAATTGATAACTGTCGGTGAATTCGTTCTAGGGTAAGTCATGTACAAATGTATGAATATATAAATACAAATATGATTAAAGCATAATAGATGTTAATTAAATATCAATGAAATTGATGTAAATAGTAAAAACTTAAATTTTTTGTAATTTGATATTATTATCTGGGGTGTATTTCTTTCTGCGCAGACATAGATGTTCCGTCTGTCACTTTCAATCTAGGCGACTATTCTTTCCTATCAACGAAACATAAAAAACTATTGTATGCAAATTGCATACAGTAGTTTTTGTATTGTGTATATGTTCTTTTTAATGTACACATGCACAGTCCGTTTTGTTATGTGTATTGTATTAATGCGACCGCGACAATTTTTTAAGTATATTTTTAATCAGCAAAACAAGATGTTATTATGTATAGTAAAATGAATTGTCCAATCAGTTATTACCGAATTAATTAATATGAACCTACTTAGCGCACGGTGTAAGCCGGAAAATGTATCATAATCTATACGATACATTTATTATGATGTTTATGCACAAACACACACACATATATATATATATATATATATATATATATATATATATATATATATATACATATATATATATATATATATACATATATATATATATATATATATATATATATATATATATATATATATATATATATATATATATATATACTTTATTCTCCAGGTTTGATAGGGTGTTCTTTAGTACTACTGCCCCAACAGAATAAGCAAATGAATGTTAAACGAATGAGTTCAAACAAAATGAGGTTATCTTTTCGAACTCATGAAACACACTATCGGACAACAAGCATAAAGAGAAGCACACTATATAATTCCTGGACCTAAAAAATCACTATTAGATTTGGGATTCAAATTGCGCAAAAAAATAATTGTTTAATTTTAGTTGTTCTTTTCTTAATACAATTAGTATGGACCAGCAAACAGTCAACTAAATATAGGGTAATCAAAAGAGGGCATGAGAACCTTGTACATATTTCAATATGTTGCTAAATTATTCCCTTAAATTTAAAGCGTATATTTGTTAAATACACGTGCCAGAATATAACTGCTTTATGAATGTGTTCAAATAATCCAGCTGATTGTATATTTTAGCTATGATTTGAAAATGTTTAGACTAAGATAAATAGGCTTCCACTGTTTTCAATAATCAACTTCCGTTGGTGTTAGAAGGTTCCATCAAGTAGCTTTATGCCTTGTCGATAGCAGTGTTCATTAAAAACATCATACGCACTTTGATAAACAAATACACACACATATTCTTGTTACATTCAGTATGTCATGACTTATTTACTTTTCTCATAAGGGTATGTTCCCATGTGAACATATTTAACCTGAATATATTATAGATGACCTTCAATTTAAAAACAGTATGTCCCTAATGGGGTTCACACTGACGATCAGCATTTTCCAAGATCTTCCATACATCGAACTGGTGTGAAAGGTCGTGTTTCCACGTGCTTAATTTAATAAAAAGTTGCCATTAATTCCGTCGAAATTGAAACAGTTGACATGTGGAAATTATTGACATGCATTAATGATTTTGTTTGCACAAACTGGTTGATATAATGTGTTGCTTAGAATGATGTGCATATGTATATACTCGTTTTACTAAGCTTCTTGGGCGACTTCGTATATGTGACATGACAATAGCATAACAATGTTTGAAATGCCTCTCACGTTTATGGCCATATATTTATAGATTCCTCTATATCTGTATTAAAGTTAGTAATCACTTGTGTAAGTTTACTGTAGATATAAGCGTATGTACACCAATATATATGCAGGTTCTGACAAATATATATATATATATATATATATATATATACAGGGTGGGTCAAAATAAGGGTCCTATCTTTAAATTTGAATAACTTGAATTTGAATAACTTCCACAAAATAAAAGTTAAACTCACCAAACTTTATGTGTGTGTAGACTGACCCTTCCGAGATTTTTTGAAATAAACAAAACAAATTTTAGCCGAAAAACACTTCTTAATACTTACAAAAATTAAAGTATTGTTTTTTACACTGTTTTGAGTTTTTTAAGCAAAAATAATGTTTTCTAAATGAGGGTACGTTCCTTAGGGCTAATACGGCTCATGTTTGCTTCGGAAGGGGTCCTTTACTTATTCTAAAAAAAAATAAATAAATAAATAGATAAAAAAGTTATGAATTTTTTAAAATAGGACCCTTATTTTTGTCCACCCTGTATATATATATATATATATATATATATATATATATATATATATATATATATATGTATATATATATATATATATATATGTATATATATATATATATATATATATATATATATACATAACTATTGTATCAAGAAAATTATCCAATACCTCCATTGTAAACTTCATCAACTCATCAACACCATACACTCCTCACTATCCACATTCACAGAACAATCGACACACAATATATCTACAGCTGTCAATGATGCCTATCACCATTGCTTCAACCTTTAGAAAAACCAACTTAAACGGAAATTCACTTGGCTTTCCCAGAAATATTCTCAACCTCACATCACCAAGAACACTAGTACCACCACAACCTACAACACCAACAACAACCTCACTAGCCCCCCCCCCATGGTCACTGACCTCATCGGCTCCCTTACTACTGCCGAGACTGAGCTTCTCAGCTTTGGCGCTCAAATTCATCACCACCCAAAAGCTAAACGACAACACAAAACTTAAGATCGAGACTCAATTATGTAGAACAGCTTATCACCTCAAATGGCTCACAGCATTTAATCAACCTACCCAAGACCTCCCTAATAATACAACCAACGCTACTAATTCCTTCCCTGTCTACCAACTTGACCACCCACTACACCCACCACCTTGTAACCACCTACTTGATCAAAAACCTTCTAGATTAAAACAGAGGATCCTTGATATACTCCAACAAGAACAACCCCACATCACCCCTAACATCACCAGATCACAACGCCTTACCCTAGAAAATCTGAAAAATAAAGATCTAGTTTACTAACCCTCTGATAAAGGCAATGAATTATGTATCATCTCTCAAGACTCGTACAACACACTCGCTCTCGAACACCTTAACAACAACACCCTATACCCCCCGCCCTTAACATTTCAGCCACATTAGTCCAAAACTCCATTAACAACACCTGGTCCCAAATCTGTCTCACACATAACCTCTCCCAAAATACAAAACTAAGTTCACCACCAAAATCAGCATCTTTTACCACCTCATTAAAACACACAAGACCAACACACACACACACAAATTAGACCTATAGTCTCTAGTATTGAAGGACCACTCTATAAAATCTCCTGGCCTCTCTCTCAACTACTCAAACCACTACTCTCCACCTTCCTCGCATATGTCAGCAGCTCCGACCAAGTAATTAGCAGACTACACTCACTCCAACGCCAACAACTAAAAACACACAACTATATATTTAGCCTAGACGTAATCTCCCTCTACACCTCAATACCCGCACACCCAGCCATAGACCTCATCACCAACCACATATCTTCCTAGAGCTCTTCGGACTAACACCTACTGACATCCACATTCTCTTATGCATCATCATCGACAACACATACTTTACCATTCAGCAGCACACTTTCAAACAAATCTCCGGCCTCCCCATGGGTTCTAGCCTTTCCGGTCTCTTTGCCATCACGTACATGAATCGGTTAGAGCAACGAGCACTTAACTCCTGCCTCTCCTATATATTCTTCTCCAGATATATAGATGACATTCTAACCCTTACATCCTCTCAAGACGAAGCCACGCACATATTCAGCATCTTCAACAACACCGTCCCCCACATACAATTCACCATAGAACACCCCAACGAGCCCGGCTCACTCTCTCTCCTTGACGTCAACCATAACATCACCGGCGACGGCTCTATACATACTAAATTCTATAGGAAACCTGCCTGCAAAAACCTTTTCATACACTTTAATCTGCCCTGCCCACAAAAGCTAAATTAATGTATGCCCATAATGAAATCACCCGAATACAAAATAAATGCTCTTCTGCTGCTGACAAAATATTACACACTAAAAACTTACACCAAACTCTCCAAACTAATGGCTACCCCGCCCCCAGCATAGCCTACCTAAATAAGGCCAACACACGTAGACACCGCACCCTCTCTAACAAATGCTTCTTAAAACTCCCTTTCTTAAGCGATAAGGTCACCACCTCCATCCGCAACGCAATACATAAGGAATACCTTGACATAAAACTAACACATACTGGCACCTCCTTACGCCAACATCTCTCTAATAAACATACAAACCACACACTCGAACCCTGCTCCTTGGCCAATTGCCCTTTCCCCAACATAGGTATGTGCCATCGCACTAACTGTGTTTACAAATTACAGTGCAATAAATGCAACAAATTTTACATCGGTAACACTACAAGACCGCTACACTTGCGTATATAGGACCACTTGAATACCCGTATATCCTCTTTCCACAAACACATAGAGATTTGCTCAAACACTCAGCGTAATATGCATGTCTCCATATAAGCGTCTGTCAGAAACATTAGTGATCTTATAATCACAGTATCAATCCTCATCTCCAGATTAGACCCCTCACTCAAGCAGCGTCACGAGCTCCACTCACCGTTCATTCTATAATATCTACTGACCACCCCTCATATCCAACACTCATCATACTCCCTTTCCACCACTTCACTATTTACTTACCTCCTATATTAAATCATCACCCACCCAAACAATCAAATAGGCCCCTCCCTATATGAACTTCCATCCTAACACACATTTAACCACAAACCAAAACCCATATTCAACATACTCCTCTAACCCACTAAATAAGTCACCCCATAACCATTGTTAATTAATTAATCCAAACACATGTAAAATGTATACAAATAACATGTAAACATTAAATAAATAAATAATAAAATAAATAGAAACTAAAAAAATTAAATATAATTAATAAATCAATAAATAAATAATGAATAAATAAATAAATAAAATATTAATATGAAAAAAATAAATTAATAATAATAATAATAAATATGTAAACACCCTGAAAATGAAGAATATATAAATAAGCAATGAAACAAACAATAATACATACATATATGCAAATATATATGTGTGTATATGTATGTCTACATATATATGTATATATACATATGTGTATATATGCATGTATGTGTATATATGGTTTATATATATATATATATATATATATATATATATACTATTATTGTTATACAGATTTCCACCTAAAGAATCCATAACATAAATTAATTCACATAACAGAGTTATTTCCCTTTATCTTATAGTAAATATATCAAGTTAATTCGATTAACTAATTTCAAGAAACTCACAATAAATAACACTTCTTAAATAGATGATAATCAATAAATTTAATAAATCTAGAATATTTAAAATGATAGATTAACTACTTTACTTTATATTACAATACTTAAAATACGAAAAGAAAGATAAAAAAATAAAAATATGAAAATAAAACACACTGAAATAAAAGTAAATAATAAAATATAAACTTAGTAAAAAAAATGTTTTTTTAAATATTTAAAGAAATATATATATATATATATATATATATATATATATATATATATTATTATTATTATTATTAAAACTAACAGTTTATCGAGCACAATACACTTAACCAACATTACACAACTATCTTTGAACACCAAATCAAATGTGTAACATAACCTTAAAATAAAATTTAATTTACATTCCCTCCGAGACTGTTTTCGCTGCGGTTCTACATCTGGCAACCATTTTGTTTTGTTAGATTCTCTGCACAGTCGGATACATTTTTCTTCTGGTTTAATTATTTCTGACAAAGGGAAGTCTCTTTTCCCGAAATATTAAATAATGATTTTTAATGACCCGGACATCACACAAACAGCTAAAAACACTCATGCTACTATGTAAGATTTTAGGAAAAATAAATAGTAAGTCATATTTCGTATTCGATCGATTTATTGTTTGTTTCCTTACAACTTGCATCTTACCAGGAATTTGCATTGCTCACAGCCTTTAAAAAACTTTCTATATATATATATATATATATATATATATATATATATATATATATATATATATATGTTTATATATATATACATATATATATATATATGTATATATATATATATGTATATATATATATACATGTATATATATATATACATATATGTGTATATTAATATTTATTTGTTACTTATTTTTTTATGTGTTCACTAATGTATGCATTTTCTTATTTACTTCAATAATTTTCCTTATTATTAAATTGCGGCGATTCATGTAAGTTATAGAACCTCTTTTTTTGCTCACATCGTATAAAAGCTAGCGTCTTATAACTATCAGACACCAAATGTTATACTTTGGAACTGCATTTTATGTATTGAATATTACTCTGACTGATGTTTTTATGTCTTTTAATCTTTTTGTCTGATAAACACGATTTTCGGACTTCTGAAGAATTGCATGAAGGAAAATGCCATGATATATATATATATATATATATATATATATATATATATATATATATATATATATATATATATATATATATGTATATATATATGTGTGTTTAGATAGTATTATTATTATTTTTTTATCATTTTTATTATTGTTATAATTAATGTTATTTGATATGCAAATTATCATATCATACGGTAGTCATAAGGGTAATATATTATTTTATTATTATTATTATTATTATTATTATTATTATTATTTATGTATATATTAGTGACATTTTAAGCTGAATTATCGACAATTGATTATTGGGGAAATGGTAGTTTATCAGTGGCATTGGAGAGCTATGAATAGTATATCTGTCCTGCAAAGCTTTAAAAATCTCCGAAACAGTTACATGGTAAACAGCTGATGATCCTCGTGTTAATATTAGACGCTTAAGGTCTCCTGTTTTTGTTTCACTCTTAAATACTTGACCCCCCGTTTTCATTTTTTTTATTTTACTTATATTGGTATATTATTTTATTTATTAATTTTCCAACGAATGTTAAGTCTGCAATATCTTGGATTTAGTTAGTTTCTCTGGGAATTTTAACTGCATTTTACTTTTCTTTTTTTTTTGGTTAAAATCACTCAAAGCTCCTTTGAACTATATATATATATATATATATATATATATATATATATATATATATATATATATACATATATATATGTATATATATATATATATATATATATATATATATATATATAATATATATTTGTGTATTTGTATGTAGAGTAAATTGTCCGTAAACTTACATTAGTAAAAGTAAAGAAAATTTTGCATTATATATACATATATATATATATATATATATATATATATATATATATATATATATATATATCATACACGTGTCGTTAAAGTCCACGAAGTTTTCTCTCTTCGCTATATATACTTGTTCATGTCTCGACGCGGCGAGCGATTCGTCGGTTTTCTGGTGTTAATTCGTGGAGTATAGCCCCTAACGTGGTATTGTCGGGAATTCCTCTAGCCTTTTTGGTCTCTCGACCGTCTTCAGGAGGCTGTGTCTTATTGTTACTTATTGTTACTATATATATATATATATATATATATATATATATATATATATACATATATATATATATATATATATCGAGAGTATTCAATATTCTAAGTAATTGGATTACACTTAGAACATGGTGTTTCGACAGGGTTGTTGTACTAGATAAGTGGCACCTGAACACTGTTACAAAGCTAACTATTCAAATTCATAGAGATACAATTATATATTTGAACTCATTAAATAACAATTCTTAGTATTATAATAAAATGCAGAAAATAGTTTAATTTGTAAAGAGCGCTGACCTGTAATATTCGCTCTCAAATTATATTTAGACTTTTTAGGAATGTAATTAATGTGATGTCCGTATTATGGAGTCCTTCTTTCAGAGACCCTATTTCGAAAAAAATGTCATATGCAGTGTTTATCGTTGCCAAATTATTGTTTTTTTTCAACAACCTAGTTCTTTTCTGAAAATATTACACACTCAAACATGATGTTAAGAAATACTAGCGTGATAAATAATATATATCTATATAAATAAGGTATATTTATGGGCATTTATATTTGTATTTACAGGATCAATTCCTTAACAAACTAATCAATCAATATGACGTATTATAAGTTATAGCGTTAGAGGTACATATACTGGGAATATTTAGTGTAATTGATGGTTATGAAAAGTTAGAAAAAGAGAAGTAGAATCACTTTGATAAAATGTTTATACATCTGATTTTATAAATTTTTACAATAGGTATTACGCATTCATTCCTTGATATGATTTCGTTGAGAGGGTCATTTGCAAAGTAGCCTGTCTACATTTAATTCCATCACATGGCAGATTGAAAGTCTTCTCAAAGTTCAGTTGAGTTTTTCTGTTTTACCATCTCAAATACATTTGACATTTTTACTAATTTAAAACAATGCTACAAAACGTGCTAGTATTTACCTTGTGTTTTCCTAGACGTTTCCTCCTTTCCTACATATACGGTCCTATTGTCTGTCTATACAGTTCCCACTTAAGAAATTTTTAAAATCTCATGCTGGCCTAAAGTTTTGCATTTCTTATTTCTCTTATCTATACTTACTTGCGAGAAGGAAAACTATCTTAAACTTTCCGTTCCCTATTTAGTATACAATGAACTTATTCTATCTACATATGTACATATATATGTATATATACGTTATATTGGATTTATTTAGATTTCTGATTTTTGTATTTCAATTTTTAAAAATAACCTGCAGGGATAGGTAATACCTTAATAGTAAACGGGCGCAGGCTATTTTACCCCTCTCGGAGTGTTGGGCCCGTAATACCTTGTAAGGTTATCCATCTAAGAGAAGGAAAGCTCTGATAAAAAAATACCTTGCTACCAGCTACTTACGCCGTGGCAGTAAACCGTTCGGGAGGGAGGCCTCATTAGTCCTGATCGTCAACCTTCCTAGAGTTGGAATCCCGAACAAAATACCCGGTTTGCAAACCTACAATTGCATGAGGAATAGATCCGTTCGTCATATCGCCGGCCCTTGTACTCCTTGTTTGTTTATTAGTCAGGAACAGGGGTAACAGCGCTGGGACGTCTCTAAACACTCAGTGCCTAGCCTTGTTTCCTTACTAGGACAATGAACACCGTTCTCTTTCTCTCTATTTGGGAAAGTTGGGGAAACATTTTTCGTCACTATGTGTTACATGACCAGTCTGGGTATCTCTTGTTCTGACAGATTGAGGGTACAGGTTATACAGCTTGTTTGACTGCTGTTTCCGACTGAAAGCAAGGAGACCAAACTCTTGGGTAACGCCAAGAACGGCTGCTCCATCATCAGTTGCATAATAGCGTGGGTAGTTGTATGTGCCATGTCACGCATGGGAAGGGCCCCTGCAATTATCTTCGGTGGGTTTTCCCACGGCCCAAATCCCCATGGACCAGGTCGTGACAAATGGATTGGTTGTGTGAGCTTATTGGCAACTACCCGCCTTGGCCAACCCACTCTATAATCAAAACAAACATGTCATTACAAAAAAATAAAAGCATACCCAAACCAGACACCCAACAAAAAAAACTTTCGCCTCCGCCCTTGAGGCTCGCATTCACAAATATCCGGGGAGCTAGCACCAACATAAACGACGAAGAAACCTTTCTTCTGACAAACTCCCCGGATATCCTAGCTCTAAGTGAAACGAACTTCCATCTTCAATTTCTTCTCACCACTTTGACATTACTAACTTACTTAAACTCTACCATAAAGACTCTGACAAACATATGCACTGGATAGTAGTTTATGTTAGGAACACCCCCACCCATTAACTAGAGAGCATATGTTAGAATCAGATGGCCACGACTACATGTGCTTTAGATTGACTTTACATCACAACGTCATTTACTTATATTTATTATACCGCTCCCCGTCGACTCAGGGCTTTACTCTGCTAAACTATGTCTCTGTAAGCATAAATAGAGCACTCTTAATTGACTAGACTGCCCAGATACATGCATTTAGGGATTTTAATGCCCACCACCGCGACTGGTTGGGATTCTCCAGCCTTACTGACGCAGCCGGCAACTCTACGTATGATTTCTCCTTAGCTCACTCCCTCTCTCAGACTGTCGATTTTCCGACCCGCATCCCCGATCGAGTAGACCAGCAAGCCTCCCTTCTAGACATTTTGTTGAGCTCAATGCCCGAGGCTTGTGTGACGAAAGCTCATAGCCCACGCGGGAATACTGATCACATTGTGCTAATGATATATATAACCCTAAAAACTCGTCCAAAAGCTGATGAACCGCTGCTCAAAACAACAAGATACTACGAGCAGGCTGATTCTTAGTCAATCAGAGATCACATCAGTGACTCCCCATGGAGGGAAACCTTCTCACTCCCGGGCGACCAGTGCAAACGAATTAACTGAATGGGTTAAAGCAGGCATTGGAGCCTATGTCCCCATGCGAACATTTTTTAGCAAGACTCCCTCTCCTGAATGGTTCACCTCGGAATGAGCAGTTGTCATTTTTGAGAGGCAACAAGCTTTCCGTAAATTTGGCCGACATAAGTCAGCTACTAATGGATATCAATTTACAGAGTCAAGAAAAAATTGCAAGGCCGTGATAGGTGAAGGAGGGAGAAGGTATAATGAGTTAACAAAAAAACGCATCCAGTCACAGAAACTAGGTACTCGAGTTTTCTGGAAACTCTACAATAGTGTAGTGAATAATGGTCAATCAACGATTCCCCCACTATCAAACCAGAATTATGTAATTTGCACCACCACCGATAAAGCCGAACTACTTGCCCAACGTTTTGCTCCTAACTCCACTTTGGACTCAGATACCCACCCTCTCCCAACATTCCTTTTGCCGACTGAAGCCACACTTGATAACATTGTCATCACCCCATCCAAGGTCAGAGATATCATAAAAAACCTTGACAGCTCCAAAGCTTGTGGGGCTGATCTTATACCTGTAATAGTAATATAGAAATGTTCTGCTGAACTGGCCCCTGTCCTCTCCAAACTCTACAATAAATGTCTAGCTATATCTTGCTTCCCCGCTAGCTGGGAAAGTGCCTTTGTGCTACCAGTCTACAAAGGTTCTGGAAATAGAACCACTCCTCAGAACTATCGCCTAATCAGCCTGCTGCCGATCTTTGCTAAAATCTTTGAATCCTTAATCAATCTAGCGATAGTACGGCACTTACTTGATGCTAAACCTCTTTCTGACCGCCAGTATGGATTTAGAAAAGCACAATCTACTTCAGACATCTTAACGGTCATCTCTGAACGCATTTATCACACACTCGACAAGGCAGAGGAAGCTAGGGCAGTAGCGATTGATATATCCAAGCCTTTGACAAGATATGGCATAAAAAGCTTCTCCTGAAAATACGGTCATACGGTATTACTGAGCAACTACTTGATATAATTAGATCCTTCCTAGACAAAAGAAAAAAACCAGGTTGTCCTCGTTGGCCGTTCATCTAAGCAACATTACATAAATGCTGGTGCATCCCAGGGATCTATCCGTGTACCATTGTTGTTCCTGATCTATATAAACGATCTCCCTGATGACATAGAGTCTGAGATTGGCTTATTTGCTGATGACACTCTCGCCATGTTGGCAAAACAGACACGAGCATATCCAAGGCAATGGCTTAATCTTTAGAAAATGCCCTCCAGGCTGTTGTGGATTGGGATCATAAATGGTTGGTAACTTTTAATGTCGCAAAGACAAAGCTCCTTTTCATTCAACAACTAAAATAAGCCTCCCCAACCACCGAGTGTCATGGCAAATACCACCCTACCAGATAGTTCATCATTCAAACTCCTCGGCCTAACCTTCACTGGGAGCATACATTGGAACTAATACATTGAAGACATTGCCAAGGCTGCCGCTAAGAATGTTGGCTCCCTCTACCGTGCTAGTAAACTCCTCACACCTGACATTATCCTGTATCTCTACAAAGCACCATCCGCCCATGCATGGAGTATTGTTGTCACATCTGGGCTGGTGCATCATCTACTAGTCTCTCCCTCCTTGAAAAGGTCTATAAAAGAATCGTCACTGTCAACCAACGTGTGCTTGTTTTACAAATACTTCAATGTAGTATGCTTTGATGAATTCGCTACTCTGGTGCCCTCTCAACGTTAATTCACTAGTCTAACTCGACAATCAACTAAATCTAATTCATTGACTGTAGAGGACCCCCGATGTGGGATGGTCTTCTACTCAAATAGCTTTTTTTCTCGTACTGCTGGACTCTGAAACTCCCTCCCTGCCCCCTGTTTCTCCAACAGTATATACATGCAGAAATTTAAAACTAATGTAAACACACATCTCGCTGCGCAAAACCCAATTTAGCTTGACCCCCATACCTTCTCCCCTTTTCTTTTTCTCAGTAGCCCCTTACGTCTACAGTGACGTATTCCAGAAAATTACTGTGTATGTGTAGTATTTGGACGGGTTTTAGTGGGAATAAAATAAGCACCAAATGTATCTAGAAAAAGAAAATACATCCTACTTCAATTGAATTGTATTCAAATGTATATACCTCCGACAAAAACATCTTTAGACAGAATATAATACGCTATCATAATCTAAATATAGAATGAACTTACCTAGTATATGTATATATATATATATATATATATATATATATATATATTTATATATATATATAGGCATATATATATATATATACAAATATGTATATATATTTCTCCCTCTCTATATATACACATATATATATATATATGTATATATATACATATATATATTTATATATATATACATATCTATAAATATACGTGTATATATACATATGTGTGTATATATATGTATGTATATATGTATGCATATGTGTATATGTGTATATATATGCATGTATATATATGTATCTATTTATGTATTTATATATATATGTATATATGTATATATATATGTATATATATATGTATATGTATATATATATATATATGTACATATATGTGTATATATGTATATATGTATATATATGTGTATACATATGTGTAGATATGTATATATAGTTATATATATATATGTATATATATGTATATGTATGTATATATATATGTATACTTATATATGTATATATATATATGTATATATATATGTGCATATGTGTATGTAATCTTCTATATGTATGTCTACGTGTATATATATATGTATGTATACTTATATGTATATATGTATATATATATATATGTGTGTATACTTATATATATATATGTATACATATGTATATATATATATATATATATATATGTGTGGGTGTGTCTGTGTCTCTTATACCATACGTATAACATTGGAATATATATATATATATATACATATATTAGTATATATTGTATCAACATACCATTTTATAAAGATATATATATATATATGTGTATTTGTATACATATATATTTTGTATATATAAATAAATATATATATATATATATATATATATATATAACGCTTTTTAATTAGATTAAAACTATATATATTGTTCATATTCCGCTTACTAGAACATATTGCATGTATAATTACACAGAGTAAAACATATTGTACTTTAATTTCATTGTGAATTTGTTTAACCACAACACCAGCGTGTACGTGTGGATCATCTAGACGTGCACGACTTTCGATTTTGATTATACAGGAAACCCATTCACACGTATTGTCTTAAACTTTGACTGATTTTTCTTATTAAATGGAATCATCATGACTGGTTCGTTTAAAATTACTTGCATATTTACACGATTTTAGAAGTACAAAAATCTCTACTAGCGATACACCAATGCAGCTTACACAAAAATCTCTGAATCTTTACAGCAAGATTTACAGAATGTAAACACGATGCTGTAGCCTAGTATCCGAGAAAAGAAATAACTTATTGTGACTGAATTTATCTGAAAAATAAAACACAGAACCTTCCTGATAAGACTTATATCAAAATGATATATGCCTATATTAGGCAGGTGGAATCCTTATCCATGGCTATACCATATACTAATTATGAGTTGTTTAACCATGAAAGGTCGAATCATTTCCCGGTTCAATTGTATACTCCGATACATTTGATCATAAACCTCAGCCTAAGAAATTGAGCAGCAATGTGAGATATTTTATATAATTATTGTTGTGGTGGCAACCACTCATTTGCATATACGAATAACGTTACACTATAAATGGCAAGCCTAGGTTGGCCTTAATGTGTTACCTAAATGACACCGGAAGTGACGCCGAAGAGCGTACATGTCCTCCCACCAAGACTCTCTGACTCGACACCTTCATTTGTACATACTGTAACTATACCTTTTCTTTAATACACTTATTATTGCATTCTCCTTGTTGTTTGCGTCTTCATTGTATTCCTCACTAATTATTGTTCAACCTTGCAACCACAACAGTTGGCGACGAGATATGAAGCGTCAAATATAACAGTTTGACGAAGAACTATTTAAAAAAAAAAGTACAATGTGTTGACGAGCAAACGGATTTTACCCTAAAGAAAAGTTTCAACTTAAGTGAAAAAAAACAAAAAAAAACTCGAACGTGGCAAAAGCGACAATTTACGCTGTTTTCTGGGAATCCGACTTGCAAACGAATGTAAAAGTGAATTTTTGTTTTGTCGCTAAACGACAAATCTGTTTTGTATTACTAAAGTACCAACTTGCAAACGAAAAGCGGATTTTGTTCTGTCGCAAAACGACAGGTCAGACTCGTATTACGAAAAGCAAGGAAGTAACCTACGAAAAAAAAGTTCACCAGTGGATTCTAATTACTGCTCCCCGTTAGCAAAACAACAACTAAAGGAATCTTTTAATTAATAATTTGTTTGGCGGCGGTACTAAAAGGAAATACCATAGCTAGAATTTAAAGCTCAAGGAAAGGATTTTTTTTTTAAAGTTGTCACTAGATAACGGATAATACAGTAAAACGTCACGAAAGAAAAAAAAAAGAAAAAAAAAGGGTAATCTCAATTTAAGAGTATTTTAATTACTAAAATACTAGAGAAAAAAAAACTCCAAAGAACTAAATGTACTGCATACATTTTTTTCAATTGTGACTCAAAAAAAAAAAAAAGAAAAAGAAAAAAAAAAATGGAAGACTTATCAAAAATGTTCATGCAATTCTTACAGGCACAAGCTGACCGCGAGGAAAGACAAAATAAGGCACAAGCTGACCGCGAGGAAAGACAAAATGAACGTTTTGCTAAAACACTGGAACTACTAAAGGGTAATCGAGAAAATGTCGACAGTGTTAATTTCTCCCATACAACTATCTTTAATAGTATGGACACATTTAATTATGTGCCGGAGGAAGGAAAGACTTTTGAAGCATACTATACAAGATACGAGGATGTCTTTCAACTGGACTGCAAAAATTGGCCAAATAGCCAGAAAGTGAGCCTCTTACTCAGGAAATTGGGTACATCAGAACACAGCAAATTCATAGATTACATATTACCTAAAAAAACTGCGGAATTAGAGTTCATGGAAGCTGTGAAATTACTAAAAGAATTATTTAATCCAAATATATACTTCTTTTTCATAAAAGATGGCTGTGCATGAATCTAGGAAAGATGGACAACCAAGATTATTTGACATACGCATCAGTTGTCAATAAAAACTGCGATAATTTTAAGCTTGCGGAACTAACAGTAGAAGATTTTAAATGTCTAATCTTCGCACAAGGGTTAGTTTCCACGAAAAATGCAGAAATACGCAGACGAGTGTTGTCTAAGCTGGAATCTGAGCAAGATTTAACCCTCCAGAAACTAGCAGAGGACTGTGAAAGGGCCATTACACTAAAAAAGGATTAAAAAAATATAGAAGAATCCGGAGTGGCATATGTAAGAAAAGTTAGAAAACCATACACACTAACCAAGAACTTTACAAAGAAAAGCAATCGAAATGGAACGGGATATTACAATCCTAATAACCATAAATATAGGACAGAATATAACAAGCCTCTTCCTAGATATAACTGTAAGAGATGTGCAGAAAAGCATTGGAAATCAGATTGTCCTTATAAAAAGAAAAAATGCTACATTTGTAAGAAGGTGGGACACAAAAGCGATTGCTGCAGATATAAAGATTACACCAGAAAGAGAGTACAGCAAAAAAATCAAATACAAAATTAGACAAAGCTCGGCGAAAATACGTAAAAGTGGAAATATTTAAAACACCAATAAAGTTACAACTCGACTCCGGCTCCGATATTTCTATTATAAACCTGAATACATGGAAAAAGTTGGGTATAAAACCAACCATGATGAAAACTAGTAAATCAGCCCGGACGGTAACTGGTGGTGGTATAAAATTTGAAGGAGAAGTTGTCCTTCCAATAAAATTAAAAGGGATTACGAAGAAATTAAAAATATTCGTACTGCAAAATAGTGAAAATCTGTTTGGAATAGATTTAATTGAGAAATTTGGACTATGGGATAAGCCAATCAATACATTCTGTAAAAAAATAGAATGTTCTTCTCTAACAACAGTAAATATAAAAGACGATTTAAAAGAATTATTTCCTGAAGCATTCACGACTAACTTAGGTCGCTGTAATAATTTCAAGGCCTCGTTTGAACTTAAAGAAAACGCCAGCCCAATTTTTAGAAAAAAGCGAAACGTTCCGTTCGCTGGGTTGGAAAAGATTAATAAAGAATTAGATAGATTAGAACAGACAGGAATTCTATCAAAAATAGAACACAGCGAGTGGGCAGCCCCCACCGTATACGTAAAGAAAAAGAATGACGAAGTTAGAGTGTGCGCAGATTTTTCGACCGGGGTCAACTCCCTATTAAAAGATCACCATTACCCTCTACCAAGCCCAGAGGAAATATTCACGAAGTTAAATGGTGGTAATATCTTCTCCAAGATAGACTTGAGCGACGCATATTTGCAAATACCAGTCGAGGAAAATTGCTCAAAAATACTATGCATCAATACGCATAAGGGATTATATAAATACAACCGATTGCCCTTTGGCATCAAAGTAGCGCCTGCCATTTTTCAGCAAGCAATGGACACCATGCTAAGTGGTATTGAGTGCGCATGTGCATACCTTGACGACATTGTTGTCAGGAGCAAATCCCTACAAGAACATACGGAACATTTGAAACAAGTATTTACTCGAATACAAGAATTCGGCTTTAAAGTAAAAGTAAGTAAATGTGACTTTTGTATGAGCGAGATTAAGTATCTTGGACACATAATAAACAAACATGGACGACGTCCAGACCCAGACAGATCTGCGGCAATAAGAAATATGCCAGCACCTGATAACGTAACAACTTTGCAGAGTTTCTTGGGACTCGCAAATTATTATCAATCTTTTATTGAAGGAATGCATAACTTGCGAGCCCCCTTAAATAATCTGATTAAAAAGGATACACCTTGGAACTGGACGCAAGAATGTCAAATCGCTTTTGACAAAATAAAGAGCGCACTAACATCCGAATTATTCTTAACGCACTTTGACACAAAATTAAAAATAGTCGTCGCTAGTGACGCTAGTTCCTACGGCTTAGGAGCATGCATTCAACATATTATGTCGGATGGGTCTAGAAAACCAATAGTGCACGCTTCGAGAACGCTGATACCAGCCGAGAGGGCATATTCACAAATCGAAAAAGAAGCATTGAGCATAATCTTTTCCGTGACTAAATTTCACCGATATTTATATGGTAGAAAATTCTTACTTGAAACCGACCATAAACCGTTAGTCACGATCTATGGATCAAAAAAAGGATTGCCGGTATACACCGCAAATAGATTGCTGCGCTGGGGTACAATCTTACTTAATTACGATTTCCAGCTACAACATCTAGCATCAAAAAAGATTTGCCATGCGGATGGACTGTCAAGACTGATACCACAGAAACACAATCTGGAAGAATCAGTCATTGCAGCAATTCGGACAAATGTTGAAGTAAAAAATATGGTAGCAAACATCATTAAGGAACTACCCGTAACTTTGTCGGACATTAAAAGGGAAGCCGAGAAAGACGAATACATAAAGGACATAAAAGAGAAAATGATAACGGACACAAAGGTGCAGGAAGTTTTCTCCATATGTAACGATGTGTTACTGTACAGTGAGAGAGTGGTAATACCCAAAACATTGCAGAATAGGATGTTAAGAGATTTCCATACGGGACATCCGGGGATAAATCGAATGAAGTCGTTAATGAGAAGCTACGTGTACTGGCGTAACATGGACACTGACATAGCAACAGCAATAAATAAATGTAAAGGATGCCAGTTAGCAGCAAAATCCCCACCTATAGTACACAAACCTTGGCCGAAAACCGACCAACCATGGTCGAGAATCCACATGGACTTCGCTGGTCCAGTAGGAGAAACTATTATTTAATTGTAGTGGATAGTTACACAAAATGGCCGGAGGTAATGTGTTGCAGGAATCCAACAACGAACAACTCAATAGGGTTCCTACACGAGTTGTTTGCAAGATTCGGTGTACCAGACACACTGGTCACTGACAACGGAACGCAGTTCACATCCGCAGAGTTTAAGGAATTTTGCGACACGTTCCGAGTGAAGTACATCACGACTCCGCCGTATCATCCTAGGTCGAACAGCCTTGCGGAAAGGTTCGTGGACACGCTAAAACGAGCGTTAAAGAAATCCATTGGAACACATCAGAAAAAGCTTTGCAACAATTCTTGCAAGTTTATAGGATCACACCACATCCTAGTACACCATCAAACATATCACCAGCTGATCTAATGTTTGCCAGAAAGGTAAAATCAGCGTTTGATAAACTGTTGCCAAGACAGGCAATTATCCGAAACACTACACACACGAGAAGAAAGAAATATAACTCGGGAGATCGAGTATATTTTAAGTGCTACAAGAATAACACATCTTACTGGGAATGTAGAGTAGTGGATAAACGCATTGGTGATTGTACATATATGATTAAAGGTCCACAGAGTATACATAAAAGGCACCTAAATCAGAAAAAAACGTCATATCCAAGATGATGATTATACGACAACAGTCGAAGAGGAGGAAACCATAGATATCATATACGAATCCTTTAATTTGGAACCGCCTCAATATACACCTGAACCCCGAAGATCAGGTAGGAAAAGAAAATTTAATGAACCATTGATGGTAAACCCAATAAGAAAAAGATATTGAAATCTGTGTGACTTCAAATCTTGGGCGGGGGGTGTTGTGGTGGCAACCACTCATTTGCATATACGAATAACGTTACACTATAAATGGCAAGCCTAGGTTGGCTTTAGTGTGTGTTACCTAAATGCCACCGGAAGTGACGCCGAAGAGCGTACATGTCCTCCCACCAAGACTCTCTGACTCGACACCTTCATTTGTACATACTGTAACTATACCTTTTCTTTAATACACTTATTATTGCATTCTCCTTGTTGTTTGCGTCTTCATTGTATTCCTCACTAATTATTGTTCAACCTTGCAACCACACCAATTATAAAATTGAATAGCGGGAGAGTACATGCTCATCAGGACTTTTATATGAAACATTTACACGAATATACACATAACTATCTCGAAGCCAATGTTACACGTATTGGGGCATAAGCTTAATTGAAGCGGTAGTGTAAAATGTTTCTAAACATATAATGACCTATTATATGTGGTTTATCCTGAGAAATAGTATATTGTCTCTCCGACAATTTACGTAAATTGGAATGGCACCAAGATAGCACAGTATTTGTGTTACTAAATGAAGCTTTTAAACATATAAATAGAGTAGCACTATGCACACTACTCGGTAAAGTAGGGCGTTAACGAAGAGTCATTAAAATGCTTAAACAATTTCAACAGGATTGGAAATCACGTTGTCATGTATACAGCGTGCACATACTGTCTATTTATTTTTAAAAACTGTAGCCTCGTTGTTTCCATACGTTTTCGGAGCAACCGGTAAAATATCCAACCAAGCCAGGTTTATGCAACACCCAATGCATTTAATACGCTTCTTCGGGGCTGTCATATCGATAATCGGACTTAACTAGTGATCGGTCTGTGTAGATGGTTATGAATGTCTCATTTGGTGTGTGCAACCACTATCGTCTCACACTAAATCTGGAAAAAACGAGGATAATGCTGATTACTCCACGAAGGCTGATTTATTAAAAATGGTACGTCTTGCTCAATAGAGTGTGATAAAGTGGTCGGCTTATTTGTATATATTAGGAGCACGCTCACCCGAGATAGATATCTTCTCATATAAATAAGTCTAAGAATCGAAAAAAGCAAGCAACGCATTACTAGGTAGTGTAAAGCGCGCGTGGTAAAACAGCGCATGTACTTTTAAAACAAAGCCTTACATACATAAGGCTTTGTTTTAAGTCGTTCGTCTTCTCTGTGCTCCTGTATTCCCCGGAGAAATTGAGCGTGCGCCGCTGAAACACAGTTCTCCTACTAAAGGGGCATATATAGCATACTGATTATTATCTGGCAATCGAAGACAGCACTGTTCCATGACAAGTATGAGTATAAAGTAGAAAGGTGTAAAATATCAGAGTGCAATGCACTGCGTTGGAGACGTGATCAGATGCATTAAACAACTGTGTTATGTAGTATTACCGCATAGGATGTAACCTACACACAAGCCAAAGACGTTTTTAGAAATAGTAATATAACTTCAAGACCGTTGACTTCCTAAGCGAACAAGTCAGCGGTACCTCAGGGAAATAACTTTAAGAAAGTAATTTACATTTTGTATGAAGCTTTAACATTTTGAGTTATAAGTATGTGACGTGTCCTTTCCAGTAAATTTTGTTTGGCGAATTACGAATTCTCGTTTCTTACATTTCCGCTCAACGTAGTACAATTATAATAGTTATTATTTATTTTTAAATCAATCTTTTTACTGTTTAGACAATTCCGTATTAGTTCATGAAGATAAACAAACTAAATTTGGAAACATCTGATATATGTCGGCGTGTGGAATCTCTGAACACTCGGGTAATGGCTGTCTGAAGAATGGACAATCGCATAGATGTTGGTTTAATGAGATATTTTAAACTCGTTTTCTATACTACTTTTTACCACTTATTTGGGCCAAAATCCACTCAAGGATAAAGATTAGTAAGATGTTTAGTTGTATTGTGGGAAAGTAATATAAAAAGGTTGACAACTATGATTAAATTACACATTTTCCTTGTAAACTACAAGGTTGTATAACGTTGGTAAATATACCATTAGTACGTTTTCAACAGGTGCAGAGTTCTTGGAAAGACACTCTGTTCATATAAGTTTAATTTGCTTTTTCGTAAACAGAGAAATAAAACAGAGCCATGTGCAGTCTGGGGAGCGAGATGATGTTTTACTAACAAGGTCTTACGGGCTTAATCAGAGCTTAAAGTGCAGTCGAGCATCTGCCACAAAAACACTGAAAGAGTAGCGACAGACTAGACAATTTCCAATATGTTGTCGCTGTACCCCTACTTTGTTCGAATGTTACACTGATACGATCAGAAGATTGCATCATAGTGTAGGTAATATTTGCAGCAGTATAAGGATCCATCCATTTTATCAACGAGTGTAGCGAAGGAGGTTTGTAAATGTAGTATTTCGGTGCTGCGATAGAAATGTTATAGCAAGGTGCATGTATACGAGTAAAAAATCTATTTAAACTGACACAATACACAGATTCGAACGTTCGTTGTCTAAGGAGATCACATTGGTTTGGTACGCGTTACAATAAAATAATAAGTTTTCCTCATTGCAACACTTTTTTTTTAATATTGAACGAGAGATTACTGGCAAAATTTCGATCATCAGTTCTATTCTGAAGTTGTGTCCTCAGCATAGATGTCGAAGATAGTTCTCAGCATATTATTTAAAAAATAACATTTATCACATCATAGCGAGTGTGTAATTCAGAAAATATAGTTCAGGCACGACACCATTGATTTATGTCTTCAGTTTCAAGCCAATTAACAATTACTTTCATAGATTTTTCAGAGAGAAAAGAATTTGATGATTGAAAATACATTTTCCAATATTCTATAAATAGTGAGGCAAACTTTATTCTAGCTTTGATTAAACACATTTAATATATGAACGTGGTCCTAGTTAATCGCTGCTCTGCGTATGTCTACTATTACAGTTTTTACATGAGCGGACTATAACAGCGAGCTAAATGTATATTTACTTTTGCTGAACATCTTAGTTTATCACATATTAAAACAAATTACTTATTAAGCATAGCACCCTTCAGTTCTGAGAAGAGCACCGACTCTTATGAGTGAACAGCTCTTTAAAGGATGAGCGACTTTAGGCTGCAGTTTTCTAAGCACAATGGATCGAATATAATCAAGACGAGTTGGTATTATTGCTTGTTGGGTACATCATGGACATATATTTCGACGATAGTTAAAATTATTTTCTAATATTTTGTCTTTGTCTGATGCTGACGCTTTGTTAATCATTTCTTACATCTTTTCAGTAGATTGTGTGTTGTCTTCAAGAACGTATACCAACTAAGCCTCTGTTCAGCGAAGATGCGTCTAACAGTGTTAGGATATAACATTTTCGATTTTCTATGAGTCTTTTATAGCTATCGCGGACAATTTTACGGGCAATTGATGGTCTGGGAGATAGATTTAAATAGAGATTAATGTGAGAACTGGTCGCTAACGATGTCTACAATTGCTGACTGTTCGATTGCTGTTTGAATTATTTGAAACTATAACACTCTCAAAAAAGCGGTTGACTAGTCAGATATATTAAATATTTACTAGATATATTATTCATAAAGAATGATTGCAGACGAGTCATTGTGATGAAACATCTGAAGCTGTTATTATTAGGTAGTACGTGTCAATGTAATCAACGATGATTAGCTACTTTTGTGTTACGTATTGCGATTTTGTCTTAATTCTTGCAACTGAGTGACTTCAGGATTACAAGCGTGATAGACATGCAGTGCTCTATGCAAGGTTAGGGTGAAGTGACTATCAAATAGGATCGAGAAACGTCGATTAGTATTGAGTAATGACGTTGTCTAAACGTCAACAGATTAAAAATGAACGCGTGGAAATTGTAAACTAAAGAGCGAATGGTCGAGTAAGACAAAACCTTTGAAAACCTGAATTTTCCTCTTCAAACATTGAAGACAAATACAACTTCTGAACTTCAACCTGGTAGAGTCCTTCATCCGGCGTGTGAACGCGTATCCATTATTAGCAGAGTTGTTGCAAAATAATAAATACAGATTTGTTTTTGTATAGAGCATAAACATAGTAACTTTATGAAATATATAAACTATATTGATAATTCTGACGGATGAATATGTCGATGGATAAATTGCAAAGAGAAAAAACTCAAGAATTCGCTTGTCATAGAAATCATATTCATAATTAAATTAAAATATAGATTGAAACAAAACAATATTTGATTAAATAACAAATACCCGATACCCTTGATTAAATATACACATTAGATGATTGCTTTATTTTAGGTAATTTCTATATACACACACACCTATATATATATATATATATATATCTATCTATCTATATATATATATATATATGGTTATCGATATATATATGTATATATATATATATGCATGTTGTAAATAGTATATGAATTAATACAGATGTACATATATATATATATATATGTATTAATAAATACACATGTATACATACATAGCACATAAACATCGATATATATATATATATATATATATATATATATATATATATATATACATATATGAGGGTGCATATATATATATATATATATATATATATATCGTAATTCACATATGTATGTACGAATGTTGGTGCTGTATGATTTATACTATTTATCCATATATCCATGAAATCTTTGTAATCTGTTAGTATTATTATAACAACCTCACACAGCTATTGTTAGTGTATTGGCAACAATGATTGAATCATGTACGCACATATAGAAAACACATTTGCCAAATTCGAATAAATTACATTAATCTGTAAATCATGTAGTGTATTCTAACTATAAGGCTTAAGACTTTACCATGTGTGTTCAAGTATGTGTGAGAAACAATGTGATAATATGTTTGAGTTTTTCAATGTATATTTTCATATTTATTGCATGAAACGTGTCGTTATCATGCATATTAAATCGTGTAATCCATCTACTTTGTATCGGATACAAATTCCAAACATATCCTGGGAACCAGTCAGAAATCTCATTGCAGTTTATAATTTTATTTTTATTTTTGTTGAAACCGTACATTGTAAGAAAAATCGCTAGAAAATCTCCAGGAATCCAATCCCATTTTGGTTGAGGTTCTATGAGACATATTTTCGATGAGTAAAAGGTTGTGAATAACTAATGACTTTCCTATCAATTATCAGTTATTTTATTAGAAGTGAGGTTAATTTGGAATACTAGAGCGATATTTATGTTAACAAGTCTACAGTAAACAATGATTGATACAACGTGAAGTAAAAATAAAACAATATATTATTTGTTGAAGAAGATAACGTGCAATTTTAGATAGTCGAAGCTAATTTGATTTATTTGTGGTCACGTTTTTGAAAAAAAGGTAAACTGCTTGGTACTCGTGAAGTAGGTAAACACAGGGAAAACGCTTCATGCAGCTAGAACTATCGAATACATTGCTTATCAGGTATGACGTAGAGATGGGCATACATAGGCAAGTCCGTGTCATTCAATTATAAGATTATTCCAAAAGAATTTCATTACAATTCCAAACAAATTTAAAGTTTATTTCCATACAATTTCACGAAGTGTTCAATACCATACTGTAAGAATTCAAACGCGAGTACAATGCAATTCCACCGACAATTCAGGGCCATTTTCTAATACCATTTTAAAGACATTCGAAGATAATTAAAATACCTATTCCAGAAAATTCAAAATAAAATTCCAATTGGTAAAACAAAATTTCAACAACGATTATATAACATTCTATCTGAGATCTAGAACAGATACAACGCAACCCAAAGTATATTTCTATACAATCTCTTAACCTGTTTTGTTAAACGCCGATGCCAAATCGAATATAATTGCAATATCGATTCAAAAGAGATCCTGAAAAATCCCAAAGCAATTTTAAAGGCAACGACAGATACACTTCCATAACTGTTTCGATAGTATTGCAAATCATTCCATAATTATTCAAAGACAATTCCCGTATAATATACAAATCCATATTTTACAATCATATATTCGTATAACGTAGTTGTGCTGATTTTTTTCGGATTTATTATCGAACCACTTTTGTGTTATTCTGTAATTGAATGAAAACGATTTTATCCAATTTTCATTGAAATATTTCGGTAATTATCATGGAATTATATTGAGCAATGTCTTGAAATGTTATTGAGACGATTTTAATTGTTGTTTACATCATAATGGAATGGCGTTATTAAATTATCGTTAGAACTGGGTTGGAATTGTGTTTACATTGTTTCTAAATTGCTTTTATCATTTTTACTAGAATTATATTTGATATTCTATGAGAAAAGCATTCGTAATACATTTAATCAGACGTTGATTTGTGAGTAAATTGTCTTTGAATTGTATTTAAATTATAATGACACACCTGTAACATATCATGGCATTGTCTTTGGGCAGTTCGTTATGATTATTTAGGAATTATCTATGCAAATGTCACGTTATTTTATTGAAACATAATTGGAATCGTTAAGAAACATTTTCTAAAAAGTAATCTTGTAATAGTCTTTGAAATGTTATTCAATTTGTATGTTTAAGTGTATTAATATTCCCTAGAGGATATCATTGAAAAGCTTTTTGGGAGTGTTATAGAATTGTGTTGAATTTGATAGTTATTTCTCTCAGAATCCTATTAATATTATTATTAAAACGGAGTTAATATGTCTTGAAATTATATTTGGAACTGTAGTTGTATACTATTGAAAATGTCTCATAATTATATATATATATATATATATATATATATATATATATATATATATATATATATACCTATTGAAGGGCAGTGTCTCAGCTGAAGGAATGTTTAAATGGAACACGAATAAAAGACGGATATTTCTTGAGGTGAATATATTTATCTGTAAAATGATATATGTTATAAATAGTGCGTGCATAAATAGTTGTCACCGCATTACTTATTATACACTCATGTATATAGTAATCATATGAATTGATAATGATAGTTTATGTTTCTCTAAATATTAAATATATATGTATATATATATATATATATATATATATATATATATATAAGTGATAGACCTACTGCTTCATATAACTTATTAATGATATTATATAATACTCTATTTTTCTGAATTGCAAATCTTGTAATAATATATCATTAAATATAACACATGAACAACTATGACATCAGATACGCTGCTTTATATCAGTGGTATAATTTCGGAGCGTCATATTATAATCAATGACTAAAGACTCACTATCATGTTCTGTTTCAGAATGGAAAAAATAATATTCTGTGAAATAACATACCAAACGTTTCCAACGGCACTTTGGGCTATTAAACATATTATTTCCCTCATGGTCAACGATGTGATTAGCAAATGTTCTATTCGACACAACATTAAATAGTCAGGTATTTCCGTGCTATTTGCTAATGCTGTTCGAGTATAATGTAACAGTTTATTCTGTGAAAATCAGATGGTCACAACGAAGAACTATGAAATACGTGTTTATGATGATAATAACCCCACCAATAATAATAATAAAATAATGATAGTAACTTTAATTATGATAACAACTATGACATTCAAATAGAATTCGAGAAAAACAACGTGGGTACTGCTAGAGATGTAAAGCTTAACACTAGATAAAACATAAGGCATGGAAGTGCACACTCCAGCGATGGCACTTGACAAACATGGTATGTCTAAGTTTTTGAAAGTTCTTGAACCACACACTATCTAATAAACAGATGAGAGAGAACAAGATGAATCTTACAACGTAAATTGTATAGTAGACATCGAGATAAATCAATAAAGACATAAGCAGTATCCATATTGAGCTATTCTGGATAAAAGAAAGATTTAGAAATATTGACCAAAAGATAAGGAAACCAATTGGCATGCACAATGCACTACACCTGTAATATGCTATTGACTGACTCTACGCTAAAAACAGGGAGAATAGGGTAATGATGATAGAGAACAAAATGGGCAATACATATCATGGCACAGAACAGCTGATCAGCGGAGCCAAAGACATCAACATGACAAAACGGACATCAATGTAAAAATAAACTTAAAGACACGAACACTGGGAAAAGAAAAAAACTACATGAACGATTAATAAGAATGAAAAAGAAGAGACTAAGGATAACACCTGGTCATTACTTGCCAATGTACCCTTAGACTAAAACGGAATTGCGTCTGGAAGCTGCACAAAATAATGCGATTAGAACAAACTATAATAAATTCAGAGTAAAAAAAAACGCAGGATAACAGTAAATGAAGACTCTATGGACAAACACATGTAACGGTAAATCTCATAATAATTGAATGCAGAACACTAGCCTGAAATAATACAAGAATGAACCCAACTGTGTCATGAAGGCAGTACAATAAAAACTATGTAAATAACTGTATTTTTAATTTGAAGATAAATCGTACAGACACAAACAAAATACAGTCCTGCAAAACGAAAAAACACAAAGTTCTCTAAGACATGGAAGCGCATACACATACACTCTTCCAAGAATGATAGTCAACAGCAGGAACACACCTGAACAATCCTAGTGACGAATAAGGATTGAGAAATCACAGCAAATACACGGTATCTTCCAAGGAAATGAAAGTCATATGAAAATAGAGTCACTCTAATACCAACAACCGTAGGAACTTTAGGAACCCCACTGAAACACCTGACAAAGAACACTGGATAAATTTTAATCAAAGGGTAAACTGAAACAATACAACGGACGACAGTCTTGCCCACATCTCAAACTCTACCGAAAATGTTTTAATGCGGAATCGAACTAACGTAAATTGCATACGCTTACCAAGCCACATGAAAGTTGCAATAGAACGAAAAGAACAACACAGAAATACACAAACATATGAACGCAAAGGAAGTTACACTGCAACAATAAAATGAACTGACCGCCCCACATAAAAAATAACAAACACAACGTGTCTCGGTTGATACTACACAAAATAGTCGAGTAGGGTCAAGCAGGATGGAAATACCGAGAAAACAAAACACTAACTAAGCATCCGGAATTGTGATGTGTGTTATTGACAGTACAATCTTAGAGCCAACCAATGACTCGCAATTCCGATTCTAGTTATTATCAGTTATTAAACTGTATTATATCTGCTAGTCAGTGTATAATAATACTAGTAATACTAATAATAATTGCAATATTGTGTACAACCTCATAGAGACAAAAGACAAAAATTATCCATATACATTGATCAAATCACACTATTTAAAAAAGTGAAAACAACTACTACAACCACTACTACTGCTACTACTACTACTACTAACAATAATAATAATAATAATAATAATAATAATAATAATAATAATAATAATAATAATAATAATAGTAATAATAATAATAATAATAATAATAATAATAATAAAAATAATAATAATAATAATAATAAAACACATTTTTTCTTAAATGGGGCCGGCCTAGCCTGACACCAAAACAAATATTTGTATGGGTTCGAGGAAAGTGAGAAGATTGAGGAGGGACAGCACAAACCAGACCTCCACTGGAAAAGTGCGGAGAATGCTGAGACCTTGCGGAGGCTTATTGCCACCCTAATCCTTGAGAAGGCCAATTGTCCTTACCAGCGATAAATTAATGGTAAGAGGCGGTTGCAATATCGCATCGTTATCGAAAAAAGGTGAACAATACTTGAAATCTGGGGAGGCTTGTTGTCACTCAGACTCCAGAAAATACCGCTGTTTGTTGTCAGTGAGCAATCACAAACGATGATATGTGTGAGAACTCCTAGAAAGTACAAATAATAATTAATAATAATGATATCAATTCCGTATGAAACTTCACAGAGAAAACACTTTAAAATAAACCGCCATATGCGCATTGACCAAACCACATTATTTAAAAAAACGATAAACAGAGACGAACTATTTTCTAATAAGTACAACGACTATTTTCTTGCAAATATATTCAAATAGAATTAAGAATAGAACAGTATAGATTATCTGCAGTAGAATGAGAGTGTCCGAACTTGAGCGGATGAAGGAAGGTCTGAAGGCAGACACCATCGAATTTAAAGAGACGAAAAGGGGAGTTTTCAATAAATGCACTAGAAAACAAGAAACTCACTACTACAGGACATTGCTACTAATAAAGATAGTTAGTGTAGCTTTTACATCCGTCTGGTATAGATCCTGATCTCTACTGAAGACGTTCCAAATTAGGAGAAATTGAAAGTGATGTCGCGTAATAGTCGTGCCAAAAAAACAAAAATCATTTATTCATAATATATGAATTATTAAAATTGAACGTTTTAATGCATTGTCTACGCATTTAAACTCATAAACAATCTTTAAAAAAATCATCATATTACCTATTAAGGTAGGGTAATGATTCATTACACCAGCCATGTAACCACACGTGTAAGTCTATCAATGATTCTATATGCCATCACTACTATCAGTGCAACTATCGATCAATATAGGCTGCATGACATTTGTGTTTTTAGTTTTGGGTTTTACGTTATTGATTTACATTGAAATGCTTTATCTGTATAACTTTTTTTCTGGTTTATTTTACTGTCTGTACAAATACAATATCTTAAAATGTGTGCCGAATGCTGGCATTATTTATTATTTATTTATTCATGACTAGATGAGGGTCAGTACTTATTAACTATACAGTTTTAACTTTATAATCCACGTTTTTAATTCTGAGATAAATAATTCCGTGCGAACGAAATTAAAACACGTGTTTGGTTAAACAATATAATCCGTAATTAATGATTATATTGAAGATATTGATTGTATTTTCAAGTAAATAACTGAAATCATTACTGGACTAGACGTATTACATTATATATATATATATATATATATATATATATATATATATATATATATATATATATATATATATATATATATATATGTTTGTATATATATCATGGGGTTCATTCATCAACCTGAAACACACCAAAAACACTCTACGTAACAGTATTTCAGAGACACATTTTGAAAAATAATATTACAATTATCGAGGAGGTTTGTGAAAATTTCAATCCGTATATTTTGCGTAAATAATAACATTTGTTTTGAAATAATAATATGTTTAACGAAGTCAATAATGTTAAGACACACCTACACTTTTTCGGTTAAAGTTTTATTACGGTCAAAAAATTGTACAACGAAACATGAAGCTTCATTTGTTACTCGACATCATAATTTTATTTACTTTTTTGTCAATTCATTTTAAAATAAATAACATGGACATTCTTTAGCTTAGGGACGCAGCTAATAAACATACTGCATTATTTTGCTGGTAAAATTAAGTAGATGTGTAAGCATGATACACTCACATAAACAAATTAATATAGTTGTTCGTCATTTCAATGCTCTTTACTTTTCAATACTGCTTTGCTTAAACATAAATAGCTTGTTTCTTGTTTAATATTACGTCTACAATTCTTTTTATATAGAATATATATATCTAATTAAAGTCAATGTCAATGTGCATCAGAGTAAGTCTCGACACAAATAATAATGGAAGTCCCCCTATGGTTATATGGTTTCATTCGGTTATACCATGTGCGATATTTACTTGTAAATTAGAGTAGACAGAAAGTTATATTTTATATGCGACATATATCTCCTCTGCTACAAGCAATCTTTCGTGGCATAGTGGATCATTCATATATATATATATGTATATATGAATATGTATGTGTAGGTATATATATATATATATATATATATATATATATATATATATATATACACGCATATATGCATGTATATATACATATATATATATATATATATGTAGATGTATGCATATATATGTAGATATGTATGGAGGTATATGTGTATGTGTATATATATATATACATACATATATATATATATATATATATATATGTGTGCTCTCTGCTTATCTCGGTATTGTTTCCAGTCGTCTTGTATTACTACTTGCCATTGGAATCAAGCAATGCCGACTCAGGAGATCGGTTGTTGGGTGTTGCGCAATTCTTTCAATTACAAATTCACGCGCGGGCAGTCCCTCATACGTCGAAATCGACGGGAGAGTCCATCATATATGTATATACATATGTATGTATATGTATATATATATATATACATATGTGTATATACATATGTAGGTATATGTATATATATATATGTATGTATGTGTGTATATATATACATGTATATATATGTATGTATGTATGTATATGTATATGTATATGTATATGTGTATGTGTATGTGTATGTATGTATATGTATATATATATACATATATATATAGAATTATAAAAAGAAAAACTATACACACATTAAGGTTGTACACATAATAACTTATTTCGACCCCTTTAATTAGGTCTCCTCAGATGTATGGACAACCACGTCAAAAAAAAACCCTATATATATATAGGTATGCATGTATATGTATATATATATACATATATGTATATATATGTATATATATATATACATGCATACCCATATATATATGTATATATATATATATATATATATATATATATACATATACATACATACACATACATATATAAATATACATACATACATATATATATACATGTATATATATATATATATATACACACACATCCATATATATACATATACCTACATATGTACATATATATATATATATATATATATATATATATATAGGTATGAAAAAAATAGAAGAATTCAAGCTCGGGTGTTAGGGTCGTCAGAATTTATGACACCAGTATAAGGTATCGTTATTGTTACTATACATTTATAGTGTTACATATTCTTTATCCATATCGATGGCGTACTTATGCGAATGTTAAATCTTACAGCGTATCGATGTTTGATATCTACCAATATAATTAGTTTCGAGTAGATTTTAAGGTGAGATTTAATAATCAATTCTGGGGCAATGAGATCATTGCCTTTCATATAGCCAGAATATGTGTGTCATTCATCTGAATTATATTTTGCAATATATGTATTACTTATAATTATTATTGTTTTTAAATGTTGACTTTATCATCGTTGGCAACGGCACATTTGTGTATTTCTTAATGTCACGTAGTACAACTTAAACTTCTCATATAATTAATACAAGTCAAATTATGTAAGTGGATGACCCTTTGTGTTTCTATAAATCATGATCCTTTTAGGTTAAACAAAACACAAATTAATGATGATTTTCTAATTTCGAAACGAACAGTAGTGGTTCCATAAAAAGTACCGACAGTGAACGGGAGAGCTGTAATAAAAGTAAGAAATATGCCGAAAGGATAGGGAAGGTAAAATTATTTCTATCAAATATTTATGACACCCTTCTGTTTAGATGGACGAGGTATCAATTATTCCGTGGACATTTTTATATAGTTATTATTAATCGCTTCCTCACACTGTAACTGGTATTGATTTAGTTTTTTTCCGAAAAAAATATCAGTCGATAATAAAATGGATTACCTGCTGATTACACTAGGTCACTGATTAAAATCCTTTTCTAGAGATTTTAATAACAGTGCCTCTGTGCGAAAATCAATTGCAATAAAAATAATTGAAAACCAATTTGATAATGATGTCAATTGGAATGAAAGCTATTCATTTGTGTGGTCAACCATTAAGCAAGTACACTGCATTGGTAATAAGTGAATTAGTTAACAAGCGTTATTCGGCACTAGAGACTTACTGAAGTAGCGATGTTAGATATGTCTTACTGTATTTCTTTTATTTAAACGTGTCTGCATGATAATTTTGAACTAAAAATGAAATCAAAATAATTACAAGAATAAAAGAAACACCCTAAGAGTGTATACTTTTTTAATTGCATAGGACATCACTATTATACGCATATATGCCGTTGATATACTATGTAATGACACGTTCTAAAAGTAAGTGCATACAATTAAACATCCAGTTGGTGTTTTATGTTTATTAAATAAGCAACATAGTTTTATTTTTCAGAGACAAATTCACATTACTCATCCAGATTCTTGCATACGCGACATACTTTTTAAAGTGATTTCTGGATGGCGAAAAGATATTTCCGTAGCACATGTTCGAATTGTTGTTTGCTCATCATTTTAGCAGATAAATGACTCGGTTTCGTGCAAATGGGTCCTACAGACTTGTAACAGTGTCTTATCTGTCAGATTCTGATATTCCTATTATAGTCTGTACAAAGTTTTTGCTGGTTTAAAAATGCATTTATGTTGTTCAGTAACGATATATGATGCGAAGAGGTATTTGGTCTAAGGTTCGCTAAAACATGTACGTTTATAATTGAATAGCAACCATTTAATTATGTATACGTCGAAAGGACTAGCTAAAACGGTTGATGGTTTACTACATGTTTCTCAAATTAATTGGCAATTGTTTGGTTTTGCATTCAAAATAAAATTGGGACTTTATTTTTAATGGAGACCCTTTCTGTAGCTTTTGTTTCAATCTTGCCTGCATCTTGAACTTACCTGCTGGAGTAATAGAATGTATTCTATGAGAACAAATAAGTAATACGAAAATTGCGTAGTTATACTGTGGAGAGTCTACATTCGATTACCGTTTGAATAGAAATTAAGTCAAAATATATACATACTTATAATTTAACATTTTCAAGAAAAGAAATCATTCCAAATCTTTAACAAATAATGCATCTAAAACAACTCAAATTACGTTTTTTTTATTTCGTAAAATATTACACAAAATATGAATATATATACAACTATATTAGTTTTGGACTGTTTATTCTTGTCATATAAGTTTAATTACTAATCTATATTTGCCGCGTTTTCATTTTGTATTTTTTCTGATAACTTTAATCCCAAAAAACTTATTTGTATAACTGATTACTGATTTATGTACAAAGTCCATATCTTACAAAGGGGTGCCGATTCATTGACTCATAATTTATTTAATTAATCAACGATGTCTGTAATTAACTAGTAAATATGCTATTTCAGATGTACTACTCTCTGTTACTAATTCTTGATAAACATTATTTGTCCGAAGAGAATTCAAAAATGTTTATGGGTAAAATGTCTATATAAGATAGCTATGTTTATTGAGGCATCAACTAACATTATCATGAGACTAATTGTATGAATTAATATATTTGCAGTGTGAGTTTCCTTCATCCACCAGAAATCATACTACGTATAGTCATCTCTAAAAAATAAGATCCTTTTGAATTACCGGACCCAATAGAAATTACACTGCAGTCACTCTGTATATTTTACTGTTCATAATAATTGTTTAGAAACAATAAATCTTTCTATGGGCAATGCTATTAAGAAACACACTTATTCTTGTCTCGTAAAAATAATTGGCAGCTTAATACTTTTTAACAAGAATAATCAATACGCCTTCTTTTTTATTGAATATTTTCGGCATTGTATTTCTGACTAATACAATTACAATTATCTTACCATGAAAATAATTGTCAGTGAAATATTACAGTTGTAAATTTTTAGTCGATGAAACAAAATCATTGGAAAAATGTAATTCATAATTGATAAAATCGAAAGTTTTACTTTAGCGACATCAGATTCATAACCAATAATGAGATTATATTATCATTACAAATAGATAAGGGGTTATAATGTAAGTGCGGATATGATATTGCCAAAGCGTATTATTATTATATAGATTATTGTGTGTGTTTTTCATCATTACATGTAAGTAAGTTTTGATATAAACATAAACAACTATTGTAACACTCCATTTATTGAGAAATCACAGGGGAAATGTAATAGACATTCAAATCAAAGCAAATCTAATTACAGTATTTTTACAAGGTTTCTTTACTTTATATTTATATTTATCTTTGAATATGTCAATAGTTGTTCCTGTCAATAACACTTACCGTCCGATAACATATTTACAGGAATACGAGTGAAATATAAGCTATGAACATATGATCTAATAGGATTATATTGTGTTTTAAAGTTTTACCATTTCAAAAGAGAATACATGAAGTGTTATTTAATTATTATTTTAAGTAAGTCTTTCGCCAAGCACATTTTTTTTCAGCTGACCGATAAGATCATTACTAAATGTTATTTACCGTTTGATTGAGACGTTCGTAAAGCAACAAAAACTCTTAAGGCACTAATGTGAAATTATATTTTAAAAAAAGTAATACTTACAGTATAGAAGGAACAGTGAGGGTGATGTTTTGATAAGTGTGGACTTAGTAAATACTATAAGACAGCCTTATTATAAATATCCATTTATAGTTTCACATATATTTCCGCACGTCGATGGCGTAATTATTACCACAGTCAATGCACTGCTATAATAATAGTGGGGCGACTAAATGCAAAAAATGCAATATAAACGTCCATTGGATTACATAAACACCAACTTATCTATCCCAGCGACTTCCTCTGATGATAAGATTTTGATCTTTGAAAAGCCTGGCTTAAGGAAAATTTAACTTGAATAAATTGCCTTTTCGCGGAATATACCTTGCTTTGAACTTTTGAATTGAATTTTGATTTGGCTTTTGCTTTCTCTAATTCCTTTCCATTCTCCTTCATTTCTACCTGCTCTATCCTGGATATTGAGCTGTATACTCTTCACAATAGGGTTTTACCTTTCCTAAAAGTTCGCTTTTAGTACACCTCTTTATATATATATATATATATATATATATATATATATATATATATATATATATATATATATATATATATATATATATATATGTATATATATATTAAAGAGGTTAGACAACATAATTGAACAACTTTGTGAATTCTGCATCAATTTTAACACACCTTGAAAAAATACGAAAATGTTGGTATGATTTTTGTTTCATCGTTATTCTTGTCCGGCATTAATTATTTAAAAGTATTTGTAATTTTAGATCGTGCATATTAATAAGACACATTTAACTGATATATATTCTTTATTTCAAAAAGTATCAGATTGTTGGTCCGTTATCGCAAGTATTACTGTACTGAAATTAGCTTAGATGATAGTCGTATCGAGGAGAACTATGAAACAGATGGGAAAACACCCTCCTTAAAACAAACTACGAGAAACACATTGAAGCTGTGTAAAAGAGATCGTACAGCGTTCGTGAAGTAAGAGAACAAAACCATGGAACCCAGAAGAATTGCAGAGTTTTACCATCATCTTGCTAATCCCCTGCAAACAAAAAAAACTCTTAGACGAGAGGTTCACAAAGCTTGATTTAATGGGATTGTTTACATGTGTTTCCATTATTTTGCCTTAACCTTATATATATATATATATATATATATATATATATATATATATATATATATATAGTACACATTTTTTAATTATAAACCCATTTTTTGTTACATATGTTCATGCATGTTTCAGCTGGGTCTTCTTCTACCTCAGACATTTCAAGAAGTAAACGGAATTTGAGTCTCAAAGGAAGGCGCAGCGGAAACATGTATGCACATATGTAACAAAAATGTGTGTTTAAATAAACATTCCTATTAAAAAACCAGCACTACTTGTAATTGAGTACGTTATATAAACACTGGAGTGTCATTGGATTAACATCTAGGAAACAAAAATAATATATGTACTATATATATATACGCATATATATATATATATATATATATATATATATATATATATATAAATATATATATGTTTGTGTGTGTATATGTGTGTGTATGTAATATATATATATATATATATATATATATATATATATATATATATATATATATATATATATACCACCCGCACTATTTTTCTTTCTTTAATGTTTTTCATGTAGTGTGGGAAGTATATCACTGTGAATCAAGAATAGTAAACCGTGAAAAGTACCTTTAAGCCTATTTCTTATTGGCGAAGTAAACATTTGCCGACAACAAGTCGGTAGATAATTATTTAAAAATAGCAGTATGCATTACACTAAAATAATGCTGCACAAAGTGAGTATGTGTTCACTGTTTTCAGTGTTAACAAAATATATTTGCATGTAGATGTAAGAACTGATTTAAACTTACGAAACTATGGTGTTCTTTTTCTGAAGTAAACCTTTTTACTTTTTGAAACTCTTATAAACCATGTATGAGTGTGGGGAGACCTAATAATTATATTGTCATACGCTGACCATATCTATCGCACAAGTGACTGAGCTAAGGAATTGTGATGCACTAATCGTGTTGTTTATTTAAATGTAGTGATTTTTTAAAGTCTTATTACATTTGTATTAATGCAGGTCGTTGACGGATTTTTTTTGTATGTCTTTCCTTTATTTAGCAACCAAGAGATCGAAGGAGATGGGGCGTGCGGAATGAATGTGTGTTTCGTTTTAACTAAGTCTTTATTTTTTTTGAATTATCAATGTATAAATGTAGGCTTGTATTAACTAATGATGCTGAGATTATAAAACATAACACTATTGCATATATTGTCTTTGTTTTAATTAGAATATATATGTTAGTATGCAATTGTAGAAGAACATTACATAATTGTGCACACATATACTTTTAACGCGATCAACAGCGAATGACTAATCCGTTATGAAATAGTGAGACTTGATGTTGGTTATAAACGGATCCGTGTTAATTGTATGCAAAGACAAATTGTTGATCGGATTAAATAGAAAATTATTTTCTTTGGCACGGACCAATTAAAAGCTGAATTGAATATTAAATTTGTTATGTAGTTTTTGCTCATTAAGCTTTTTCTGGGCAATGTTATTGTGACACATTTCAATATACTTCATATATACAATTATTAAATGTTGATTATCGCGTGACATACAATGTGTTGGCTTCTTATCAATTAAGCTTGTGAGTTCTTATATCACACAGTTTCTAAGTAATAATAACATTGAATTTAACTGTGTATGTGAACTATTTGTCATGAGTTAATTTAAAACTACTATTTTAAAACAGAGTATTACGTATCCTAAAATGTTGAAATGTGTTAAAATGATCGTGAATGGTTAATTATTGAAAATTAAAAAGACACATGTTCATATTTGTACAACACAATTAAATGTATGTTTTTTTTTTACATGGATCTAAGGTTACTTACCACAAGAACAGCAGATGTGCTTCGATGTGCCAAATAACGATTTGCTTTTGGTAAAAATCTATGATAAAATCAAAATATAAAACTCAGTTTTGCCGGAAATAAATCGCTTACTTCTTTACATATGAGAAAATATAATTTCATTGTGCTGTATATGAAATACATGAGATGTTTGGAATCAAGTATATTCGTCTAAATACACTTCTTACAGTATAATTCGTTGAAAAAATCTAAATATACCATCATATTTACAGTAATATAGATAACACTTTCTGACTAGTCCATATCATTCCAGCCATAGCGGACATATTGCATTTAATTGATAACTCAACATTTCATGTCACTTCTTATTATGTGTATAAACACTTCGATGTGTCTTAGCATGCATATACACGGGGCACATGAAACACGTACAGTTGGTAAATAACCGTAGTTTCGTTGTCGAAAGTAAAATATATTGAAAGTAGTTTTGTAATATATAACATTTAATAAGATTAATGTTAGTCCCGCCACAATTTTATTACATTAATTGTGGCATGTAACATCAGAATCCCTTTGTATGAGAATATATATTTCTTTGATAAAAGATCATGGAATTAAAATGAGTAGAATATAAACTCCGAGTGTTTGAACCTGCTTTATATTTTAGTTAACGAATGACCCTACGATTTTAGTGTGTTTATAGAAACATATGTTATTTAAAAGAAAATTGATTTACTTTCCATTGTATGTACATACATATGTCAGTGTGCTCGCTTACAACCTAAGTAGGACACAACACGGCGATAAAGCGTCTAAATAAATCGAATAACAGCGGGGAGAAATTTCCGACTGACACCTTACTTTTAGAGTTAGCACCACTGGAGACCTGCGGATCTATTAACCCATCATTCGCGTAGAACAATTGAACAAGTAGAAAGAAATGCGGTTCTAGTTACAGGAGACTATATACAATGTCAAACCACTCAGAATACGGCCCTAGGTGATTATAACGGCATATATGACCAGAAGTATTTAACTTCATTAGGTATTTGACGTGTTCACATTAATTGTTATCACTGTCTTCTACTATGTACAATAAGGTTTTCCTTGTGGAATATCACTAACCGTAGTCTCGGGAAATTACTAGTAGTATTTGTGTTATTCTTGTCATCATTGCTTCTAAATTCATGTTCTATCACGGACTGTTAAATAGTGATCACTTTCTGGAAGCGTGTATGTTTTTTATGTGGAATTTGTATGTTTTTTATGTGGAATTTGTGTGAAAAAATACCAATGCCGGATGTAAGTGCACTCAGTAAACTTCAATATTTTGCTATGAACTTGAACCATCTATGTTCTCAAACATTACAAAGAATTTTCATGGGCAAAAAACGTTGTCAGTGATACTAAATTTAACAGGTCAACATATGTCTGGTGATATTGTAGTTTAATATACATTCAGCTAGTTGAGTTTAACTACCTTGAAGTATGTATTACCCAATTGATTTGTTCTCGTTTTAAGTCCTATACCATCAAACCTAATTATATGTCTCAAAGTGTAGTCATCTCTCTCTTTAATTGCAAATTATATGCACATGATCGTCTATCTCTTTTTTTTAACTATTTCTTTTGTTGTAATAATGTTAATGGTGCCTCTAATATAAAGTCAGGAGACGCCGTGTTTGACCAATATCCATGCATTCGTTTTGTACAAATAAATAGTAATACATTTTGACTATGTTTACAAAACATACGTACTGCATTTATATAGTTTCTATAATTTTTCAAAACACACTATTATAATTGTATTGCCTTTACAATGTTTCAAAACATACGTACTGCATTTATATAGTTTATATATTTTTTCAAAACACACTATTATAATTATATTGCCTTTACAATGTTTCAAAACATACTACTACCTTTATATATATTTTTAATAACTTTTCAAAACACACTATTATAATTATATTGCCTCTGCAATGTTTAAAAACATACTACTGCATTTATATATATTTTTCATAACTTTTCAAAACACACTATTATAATTATATTGCCTCTGCAATGTTTCAAAACATACTACTGCATTTATATATATTTTTAATAACTTTTCAAAACACACTATTATAATTATATTGCCTCTGCAATGTTTCAAAACATACTACTACATTTATATATATTTTTAATAACTTTTCAAAACACACTATTATAATTATATTGCCTCTGCAATGTTTCAAAACATACTACTGCATTTATATATATTTTTAATAACTTTTCAAAACACACTATTATAATTATATTGCCTCTGCAATGTTTCAAAACATACTACTGCATTTATATATATTTTTAATAACTTTTCAAAACACACTATTATAATTATATTGCCTTTACAATGTTTCAAAACATACTACTACATTTATATATTTTTTTAATAACTTTTCAAAACACACTATTATAATTATATTGCCTCTGCAATGTTTCAATACATACTACTGCATTTATATATATTTTTAATAACTTTTCAAAACACACTATTATAATTATATTGCCTCTGCAATGTTTCAAAACATACTACTGCATTTATATATATATTTTTAATAACTTTTCAAAACACACTATCATAATTATATTGCCTCTGCAATGTTTCAAAACATACTACTGCATTTATATATATTTTTAATAACTTTTCAAAACACACTATTATAATTATATTGCCTCTGCAATGTTTCAAAACATACTACTGCATTTATATATATTTTTAATAACTTTTCAAAACACACTATCATAATTATATTGCCTCTGCAATGTTTCAAAACATACTACTGCATTTATATATATTTTTAATAACTTTTCAAAACACACTATTATAATTATATTGCCTCTGCAATGTTTCAAAACATACTACTGCATTTATATATATTTTTAATAACTTTTCAAAACACACTATTATAATTATATTGCCTCTGCAATGTTTCAAAACATACTACTGCATTTATATATATTTTTAATAACTTTTCAAAACACACTATTATAATTATATTGCCTTTACAATGTTTCAAAACATACTACTGCATTTATATATATTTTTAATAACTTTTCAAAACACACTATTATAATTATATTGCCTCTGCAATGTTTCAAAACATACTACTGCATTTATATATATTTTTAATAACTTTTCAAAACACACTATTATAATTATATTGCCTTTACAATGTTTCAAAACATACTACTACATTTATATATTTTTTTAATAACTTTTCAAAACACACTATTATAATTATATTGCCTCTGCAATGTTTCAAAACATACTACTGCATTTATATATATTTTTAATAACTTTTCAAAACACACTATTATAATTATATTGCCTCTGCAATGTTTCAAAACATACTACTGCATTTATATATATATTTTTAATAACTTTTCAAAACACACTATCATAATTATATTGCCTCTGCAATGTTTCAAAACATACTACTGCATTTATATATATTTTTAATAACTTTTCAAAACACACTATTATAATTATATTGCCTCTGCAATGTTTCAAAACATACTACTGCATTTATATATATTTTTAATAACTTTTCAAAACACACTATCATAATTATATTGCCTCTGCAATGTTTCAAAACATACTACTGCATTTATATATATTTTTAATAACTTTTCAAAACACACTATTATAATTATATTGCCTCTGCAATGTTTCAAAACATACTACTGCATTTATATATTTTTTTAATAACTTTTCAAAACACACTATTATAATTATATTGCCTCTGCAATGTTTCAAAACATACTACTGCATTTATATATATTTTTAATAACTTTTCAAAACACACTATCATAATTATATTGCCTCTGCAATGTTTCAAAACATACTACTACATTTATATATTTTTTTAATAACTTTTCAAAACACACTATTATAATTATATTGCCTCTGCAATGTTTCAAAACATACTACTGCATTTATATATATTTTTAATAACTTTTCAAAACACACTATTATAATTATATTGCCTCTGCAATGTTTCAAAACATACTACTGCATTTATATATATTTTTAATAACTTTTCAAAACACACTATTATAATTATATTGCCTTTACAATGTTTCAAAACATACTACTACATTTATATATTTTTTTAATAACTTTTCAAAACACACTATTATAATTATATTGCCTCTGCAATGTTTCAAAACATACTACTGCATTTATATATATTTTTAATAACTTTTCAAAACACACTATTATAATTATATTGCCTCTGCAATGTTTCAAAACATACTACTGCATTTATATATATATTTTTAATAACTTTTCAAAACACACTATCATAATTATATTGCCTCTGCAATGTTTCAAAACATACTACTGCATTTATATATATTTTTAATAACTTTTCAAAACACACTATTATAATTATATTGCCTCTGCAATGTTTCAAAACATACTACTGCATTTATATATATTTTTAATAACTTTTCAAAACACACTATCATAATTATATTGCCTCTGCAATGTTTCAAAACATACTACTGCATTTATATATATTTTTAATAACTTTTCAAAACACACTATTATAATTATATTGCCTCTGCAATGTTTCAAAACATACTACTGCATTTATATATTTTTTAATAACTTTTCAAAACACACTATTATAATTATATTGCCTCTGCAATGTTTCAAAACATACTACTGCATTTATATATATTTTTAATAACTTTTCAAAACACACTATCATAATTATATTGCCTCTGCAATGTTTCAAAACATACTACTACATTTATATATTTTTTTAATAACTTTTCAAAACACACTATTATAATTATATTGCCTCTGCAATGTTTCAAAACATACTATTGCATTTATATATATTTTTAATAACTTTTCAAAACACACTATTATAATTATATTGCCTCTGCAATGTTTCAAAACATACTACTGCATTTATATATATTTTTAATAACTTTTCAAAACACACTATTATAATTATATTGCCTTTACAATGTTTCAAAACATACTACTACATTTATATATTTTTTTAATAACTTTTCAAAACACACTATTATAATTATATTGCCTCTGCAATGTTTCAAAACATACTACTGCATTTATATATATTTTTAATAACTTTTCAAAACACACTATTATAATTATATTGCCTCTGCAATGTTTCAAAACATACTACTGCATTTATATATATATTTTTAATAACTTTTCAAAACACACTATCATAATTATATTGCCTCTGCAATGTTTCAAAACATACTACTGCATTTATATATATTTTTAATAACTTTTCAAAACACACTATTATAATTATATTGCCTCTGCAATGTTTCAAAACATACTACTGCATTTATATATATTTTTAATAACTTTTCAAAACACACTATTATAATTATATTGCCTCTGCAATGTTTCAAAACATACTACTGCATTTATATATATATTTAATAACTTTTCAAAACACACTATTATAATTATATTGCCTCTGCAATGTTTCAAAACATACTACTGCATTTATATATATTTTTAATAACTTTTCAAAACACACTATTATAATTATATTGCCTTTACAATGTTTCAAAACATACTACTACATTTATATATTTTTTTAATAACTTTTCAAAACACACTATTATAATTATATTGCCTCTGCAATGTTTCAAAACATACTACTGCATTTATATATATTTTTAATAACTTTTCAAAACACACTATCATAATTATATTGCCTCTGCAATGTTTCAAAACATACTACTACATTTATATATTTTTTTAATAACTTTTCAAAACACACTATTATAATTATATTGCCTCTGCAATGTTTCAAAACATACTACTGCATTTATATATATTTTTAATAACTTTTCAAAACACACTATTATAATTATATTGCCTCTGCAATGTTTCAAAACATACTACTGCATTTATATATATTTTTAATAACTTTTCAAAACACACTATTATAATTATATTGCCTTTACAATGTTTCAAAACATACTACTACATTTATATATTTTTTTAATAACTTTTCAAAACACACTATTATAATTATATTGCCCTTGCAATGTTTCAAAACATACTACTGCATTTATATATATTTTTAATAACTTTTCAAAACACACTATTATAATTATATTGCCTCTGCAATGTTTCAAAACATACTACTGCATTTATATATATATTTTTAATAACTTTTCAAAACACACTATCATAATTATATTGCCTCTGCAATGTTTCAAAACATACTACTGCATTTATATATATTTTTAATAACTTTTCAAAACACACTATTATAATTATATTGCCTCTGCAATGTTTCAAAACATACTACTGCATTTATATATATTTTTAATAACTTTTCAAAACACACTATCATAATTATATTGCCTCTGCAATGTTTCAAAACATACTACTGCATTTATATATATTTTTAATAACTTTTCTAAACACACTATTATAATTATATTGCCTCTGCAATGTTTCAAAACATACTACTGCATTTATATATTTTTTTAATAACTTTTCAAAACACACTATCATAATTATATTGCCTCTGCAATGTTTCAAAACATACTACTGCATTTATATATATATTTTTAATAACTTTTCAAAACACACTATCATAATTATATTGCCTCTGCAATGTTTCAAAACATACTACTGCATTTATATATATTTTTAATAACTTTTCAAAACACACTATTATAATTATATTGCCTCTGCAATGTTTCAAAACATACTACTGCATTTATATATATTTTTAATAACTTTTCAAAACACACTATCATAATTATATTGCCTCTGCAATGTTTCAAAACATACTACTGCATTTATATTTATTTTTAATAACTTTTCAAAACACACTATTATAATTATATTGCCTCTGCAATGTTTCAAAACATACTACTGCATTTATATATTTTTTTAATAACTTTTCAAAACACACTATTATAATTATATTGCCTCTGCAATGTTTCAAAACATACTACTGCATTTATATATATTTTTAATAACTTTTCAAAACACACTATCATAATTATATTGCCTCTGCAATGTTTCAAAACATACTACTACATTTATATATTTTTTTAATAACTTTTCAAAACACACTATTATAATTATATTGCCTCTGCAATGTTTCAAAACATACTACTGCATTTATATATATTTTTAATAACTTTTCAAAACACACTATTATAATTATATTGCCTCTGCAATGTTTCAAAACATACTACTGCATTTATATATATTTTTAATAACTTTTCAAAACACACTATTATAATTATATTGCCTTTACAATGTTTCAAAACATACTACTACATTTATATATTTTTTTAATAACTTTTCAAAACACACTATTATAATTATATTGCCTCTGCAATGTTTCAAAACATACTACTGCATTTATATATATTTTTAATAACTTTTCAAAACACACTATTATAATTATATTGCCTCTGCAATGTTTCAAAACATACTACTGCATTTATATATATATTTTTAATAACTTTTCAAAACACACTATCATAATTATATTGCCTCTGCAATGTTTCAAAACATACTACTGCATTTATATATATTTTTAATAACTTTTCAAAACACACTATTATAATTATATTGCCTCTGCAATGTTTCAAAACATACTACTGCATTTATATATATTTTTAATAACTTTTCAAAACACACTATCATAATTATATTGCCTCTGCAATGTTTCAAAACATACTACTGCATTTATATATATTTTTAATAACTTTTCAAAACACACTATTATAATTATATTGCCTCTGCAATGTTTCAAAACATACTACTGCATTTATATATATTTTTAATAACTTTTAAAAACACACTATTATAATTATATTGCCTCTGCAATGTTTCAAAACATACTACTGCATTTATATAGTTTTTTAATAATTTTTCAAAACATACGTACTGTATCGAATAATAAAATAATGTTAGTCGCAAATTAAATATTATTATGATGACAATAGAAATCCTTTTTTTCTGTCGGTCCATAGCGTAAATGTGTTTTTTTCATTAAAATAGAATTATCTCCTCGGCAAGGTAAACAACACAAGTAGCTAGAATTGAAATTTGAGTACCTGTCTTGTCCAAACTGACGTTTTTTTAGGCCACTTACATGAATCAACGTGCCTGGGGTTGGTCAACCGTTTATTACTGAACAGTTACATGGCAAGGCCTGCATTTATAAAAGAAAACCGGGTATCACATAGGTACATTCAATGATTGCTTTTCCCAGACAATATTATACTGCTACAATATTCAAATATTTAGCAATACAAGTCCTATGTTACTAATATCATGTGATCAGATTTCGTATGTACTTAAGTTAATTTATTGTGTCAACAACACTTTCGCTTTTACGCATTGAGTAATATTCTTTTATTTTAAATATTTATAGTAATTATCCTTAAATAAAACGCGATATTAACAGTTATATTAAAAAAAAAATAATGCCATTTTGAACTTAACATAAACATGACGCAGTTCGCTTAATTAGTATACGCGTTATCATTTAACATTTGTTGGTATGAATAAATAAACAAATAATTGTTTAGTGAGACTAACACATTATACATGGATTTGGATGAATTCGAACTTTTCAACAGATAGCAATAACTGACTGTTAACTTGAAACCACGAATGTATTAAATATTACACTTTTTCGAATCTATCATTATACATAATTCCATAACAATTATTAAAACAACATTAACTTAACTAAACGGCCCTTACGCAAACTCTAACCCTATATATAACCATAATCATATTCCTAACCCTAAACCTCAACAACATTACCCAAACTAAATGCCCCTTACCGTAACCCTTACACTAACCTTAACTCTAAATAACATTAACCTAACTAAACGACCCTTACCCTAACCTTAACCCTAATCCTAAACAACATTTACCTAACAAAACGTGCAGTGTTAAAATACGTATGTTCATTCTAAAGTTTAATGGCAAATTAATTCCGTAAAAATGTTTTTTTTCAAAATATTATTTTCAAAATAATTTAGTAAAACTATAATAATTAAATAATTAATCACTATTTCAATATGCTTAGATGAAACGTTGCTTTCCAAAGCATGACGTTAGCTCTTTACATAATGATGACAGCTTTTTTAAACGTTGTCTTGAATGTATATATTGTTAGCATTTGAATAGTTTCAAAATAAATATTCTACCCAGAATTGGATGATGAATTTTAATTAAAGAATAATCATATATATTGGCCAGTGGTATAAAGAAACTCACCAAATTAAACGTAGAGCAGATCAAAATTGGCATTCGTTTTTTCAGAATGAGAATCACTGTCTTAATTTTCAACGAGTTACAATGCAAAAGTGAATTCATATCGGTAGTTCATTGTTCAACTATTTAGATTATATATTACAGAATATAAAATCCTAGCTGAACCCATTGCAACTGTCTAGGCTTGCTTTATTCACTTATCTGGATTTAATATTTTACTAGTTATTATTAAAAGTGCTTCGTATAACATTTTTGTGGTTGCAAGGTTGAACAATAATTAGTGAGGAATACAATGAAGACGCAAACAACAAGGAGAATGCAATAATAAGTGTATTAAAGAAAAGGTATTGTTACAGTATGTACAAATGAAGGTGTCGAGTCAGAGAGTCTTGGTGGGAGGACATGTACGCTCTTCGGCGTCACTTCCGGTGGCATTTAGGTAACACACACTAAGGCCAACCTAGGCTTGCCATTTATAGTGTAACGTTATTCGTATATGCAAATGAGTGGTTGCCACCACAACACCCCCCCTCCCAAGATTTGAAGTCACACAGATTTCAATATCTTTTTCTTTACGTATACGGTGGGGGCTGCCCACTCGCTGTGTTCAATTTTTGATAGAATTCCTATCTGTTCCAATCTATCTAATTCTTTATTAATCTTTTCCAACCCAGCGAACGGAACGTTTCGCTTTTTTCTAAAAATTGGGCTGGCGTGTTCTTTAAGTTCAAACGAGGCCTTGAAATTATTACAGCGACCTAAATTAGTCGTGAATGCTTCATTATATTTTTTTACAGAATGTATTGATTGACTTATCCTGTAGTCCAAATTTCTCAATTAAATCTATTCCAAACAGATTTTCACTATTTTTCAGTACGAATATTTTTAATTTCTTCGTAATCCCTTTTAATTTTATCGGAAGGACAACTTCTCCTTCAAATTTTATACCACCACCAGTTACCGTCCGGGCTGATTTACTTGTTTTCATCATGGTTGGTTTTTTACCCAACTTTTTCCATGTATTCAGGTTTATAATAGAAATATCGGAGCCGGATTCGAGTTGTAACTTTATTGGTGTTTTAAATATTTTCACTTTTACGTATTTTCGCCGATCTTTGTCTAATTTTGTATTTGATTTTGTTTGCTGTACTCTCTTTCTGGTGTAATCTTTATATCTGCAGCAATCGCTTTTGTGTCCCACCTTCTTACAAATGTAGCATTTTTTCTTCTTATAAGGACAATCTGATTCCCAATGCTTTTCTGCACATCTCTTACAGTTATATCTAGGAAGAGGCTTGTTATCTTTGTCTAATTTTGTATTTTATTTTGTTTGCTGTACTCTCTTTCTGGTGTAATCTTTATATCTGCAGCAATCGCTTTTGTGTCGCACCTCCTTACAAATGTAGCATTTTTTCTTCTTATAAGGACAATCTGATTCCTAATGCTTTTCTGCACATCTCTTACAGTTATATCTAGGAAGAGGCTTGTTATCTTTGTCTAATTTTGTATTTGATTTTGTTTGCTGTACTCTCTTTCTGGTGTAATCTTTATATCTGCAGCAATCGCTTTTGTGTCCCACCTTCTTACAAATGTAGCATTTTTTCTTCTCATAAGGACAATCTGATTCCCAATGCTTTTCTGCACATCTCTTACAGTTATATCTAGGAAGAGGCTTGTTATATTCTGTCCTATATTTATGGTTATTAGGATTGTAATATCCCGTTACATTTCGATTGCTTTTCTTTGTAAAGTTCTTGGTTGGTGTGTATGGTTTTCTAACTTTTCTTACATATGCCACTCCGGATTCTTCTATATTTTTAAAATCCTTTTTTAGTGTAATGGCCCTTTCACAGTCCTCTGCTAGTTTCTGGAGGGTTAAATCTTGCTCAGATTCCAGCTTAGACAACACTCGTCTGCGTATTTCTGCATTTTTCGTGGAAACTAACCCTTGTGCGAAGATTAGACATTTAAAATCTTCTACCGTTAGTTCCGCAAGCTTAAAATTATCGCAGTGTTTATTGACAACTGATGCGTATATCAAATAATTTTGGTTGTCCATCTTTCTTAGATTCATGCACAGCCATCTTTTATGAAAAAGAGATATATTTGGATTAAATAATTCTTTTAGTAATTTCACAGCTTCCATGAACTCTAATTCCGCAGTTTTTTTAGGTAATATGTAATCTATGAATTTGCTGTGTTCTGATGTACCCAATTTCCTGAGTAAGAGGCTCACTTTCTGGCTATTTGGCCAATTTTTGCAGTCCAGTTGAAAGACATCCTCGTATCTTGTATAGTATGCTTCAAAAGTCTTTCCTTTATCCGGCACATAATTAAATGTGTCCATACTATTAATGATTGTTGTATGCGAGAAATTAACACTGTCGACATTTTCTCGATTACTCTTTAGTAGTTCCAGTGTTTTAGCAAAACGTTCATTTTGTCTTTCCTCGCGGTCAGCTTGTGCCTGTAAAAATTGCATGAACATTTTTGATAAGTCTTCCTTTTTTTTTTTTTCTTTCGTGACGTTTTACTGTATTATCCGTTATCCAGTGACAACTTTAAAAAAAAATCCTTTCCTTGAGCTTTAATTTCTATCTATGGTATTTCCTTTTAGTACCGCCGCCAAACAAATTATTAATTAAAAGATTCCTTTAGTTGTTGTTTTGCTAACGGGGAGCAGTAATTAGAATCCACTGGTGAACTTTTTTTTTCGTAAGTTACTTCCTTGCTTTTTGTAATACGAGTCTGACCTGTCGTTTTGCGACAGAACAAAATCCGCTTTTCGTTTGCAAGTTGGTCCTTTAGTAAAACAAAACAGATTTGTCGTTTAGCGACAAAACAAACATTCACTTTTACATTCGTTTGCAAGTCGGATTCCCAGAAAACGGCGTAAATTGTCGCTTTTGCCACGTTCGAGTTTTTTTGTTTTTTTTCACTTAAGTTGAAACTTTTCTTTAGCGCAAAATCCGTTTGCTCGTCAACACTTTGCATTGTACTTTTTTTTTAATAGTTCTTCGTCAAACTGTTCTATTTGACGCTTCATATCTCGTCGCCAACTGTTGTGGTTGCAAGGTTGAACAATAATTAGTGAGGAATACAATGAAGACTCAAACAACAAGGAGAATGCAATAATAAGTGTATTAAAGAAAAGGTATAGTTACAGTATGTACAAATGAAGGTGTCGAGTCAGAGAGTCTTGGTGGGAGGACATGTACGCTCTTCGGCGTCACTTCCGGTGGCATTTAGGCAGCACACACTAAGGCCAACCTAGGCTTGCCATTTATAGTGTAACGTATGTATATGCAAATGAGTGGTTGCCACCACAACAAAAATAATTCAATTATTTATATAAGGTGTAATGATATTGAATAGCATGTTTAAATTCTTCTATTTCAAACGTAATTGATATTGTCAGTTATTATTGCTTTAATAAATACAACGTATATAAATACATTTATTTATTAAAAATGTCAACAATACATATCGTTTAACAACTTATATTGTCATCTTCTTACCGTAATATGAATTATCAGCTTAATATGTTAGTTTACATAATAATGACAGCTTGTTAAACGTTGTCTTAAATGTATGTATTGTTACCATTTGAATAGTTCTAAAATAAATAGTCCCATTCTGTTCTACCTAAAAAAGGAGATACATATTCTTAAAATAAATCAAACAAATATTAATTTTTAAAAAAAGTGCCTTGTTTAAGTTGCATTTTTGGATATAGAGGTCTCATGTTTCGAAGAAAGGGGTAAATGTTACAACGTAGATGAGAATATAACATTGCCTGAGTTTATTATTATATGGATGAATAACGACTAAATTCTACGCAACGGGTCATGAAATGGACGCACCATATTAATTCTGAAAACATTTCTAGTTTAATTATGTAACAAGTGTTTTCGAAACGTATATTATCCTGCTAGAAAATGGTGTAAATACGTTGTAGTTTTTTACGTGTTTATTGCTAATGTGGTATTACTGCAATACTAGATGAAATGATTGTCATATTGAGAGAAATCATCATTTTGATGGTTTCAAAAAGGCGTTTTCACATATTGCTCTCTAATAAAGTAAGTAAACGTAAGTATTATGAGAATAATATACTTCCTTTATTTACATCACAGTTATTCATTCACGCTCACATTTTGATAGTATAACAACATTTACATTGCTATCTTATGCTCTTCTGATGTTGTACAACATTCAGTATAAGTTGTATACATATTATATATTTTATAGATGAAACATGTTTTTTTTAAATAGAGTTTGTATAATGTAAAGAAATATTTTATATTTATCTCACAATTCAGATGAAATATGGGGGTGTGATCTGAATATATCACTAAATCTAATTAATAGGTATATATTATTCGTTCTTGTTATTTTAATATTCCATTAGTATCCATATTGTATATTATTACTTCTAATATGTAAACATTGACACATGTTTGTATTACAATTACATGTAGGCCGATATGTGTTTATGTGTCAATAGGTAGAGTCGCTCAGTCGTTATAACTTTACATTTTAATTCATATCGCCTTCATTCATATCCTTGAAACGATACTAAGCGATAATATATATATATATATGTATTTTTTTTTAACAAAAATTCCTTTAATAATAATTTTCATATTTTTCAAATATTTGAACT